>JALPQI010013115.1:0-35670 GCA_025490895.1 Thaumatotibia leucotreta
GATTCTCGATGGGCATCACACAGTTGCCTCATCGATGTCACACAGTTTCTCGTTGAGTATCACACAGTTTCTCGTTGAGTAGCACACAGCTTATCGATAAGTAGCACACAGCTTTCTCATCGATATCACACAGTTTCTCGATGAGTATCACACAGATTCTTGATGGGCATCACACAGTTGCCTCATCGATGTCACACAGTTTCTCGTTGAGTAGCACACAGCTTATCGATGAGTAGCACACAGCTTTCTCATCGATATCACACAGTTTATCGACGAGCATAACGCAGTTTCTCAATACGTTTTGCATACCACATAGCTAATAATTATGTTCTCACGTAGATATGCTTTACACAACCCTTAGTAGATATTACATAATATTTTGTAGATAGCGACATATACCTGTCGCACCATTTCTTAAAAAAAAAACCCCCAAAGATAGTGTACCAATGTTTCGCTTAGCCTGTAATAGATATAATTTATTGACGTTACGCGACTGACTTCACGTAGATTTTATTGTATCGATTTTGATACGAAACTATCACATTTATATGTAGTTATATTAACTTCTCTTATAGCACAGGTCCACGTGTCTTTAGGTACCTACATAACGTAATTTATCGTCGCATAGTACCTACACACAAGCCTTTTATTTACATATCAGACTACCTGTTTTTATCTCACAAGGATTCTACAATGTATGTCAACAATTAAGTACCTAACAGTTTGATATAAGTAAACACTTTTTTTTTTGCCTCTAATATCCTATGCCTTTATTAATCTTGGCACAATATCTTTCTTGAACTGTTATAATTATATCCTATACTAATGTTTCATATAAACGACGGATATCTCCAGTTACCAGTTTCTGTTTTTTCATTGACTGTAGATATACCTCAAATCGTATCGTACTTAGATTGTCTAATATATTTGATGACCCATGCTGTAGGTAATTACGGAAAATTCCACAATTCCAAAGACCATTTGTCTAACTTGATATTTTCATGATAATTATGATATTTTTACCACACCACACAGCTTTTATGACTTTAATTTGTACATTTATATTTTGTCCTCTTCAGTCTTTAATTTTTGTTCTAACTGTCCTCGCTATCAACATGTCATCAAGCTGGTAAACGCATAATTTTATTAGCTACAGCTCTTCACCTGTTTGGCATGGTGCACTAGACCTCATCTTTGTTTTTAGTGACCATAGTGAGCGCAGAGACACGCTTATGCATTGAATGTTTATCTTACACCTTAAGCATGAATGTTAATAGGTAAAACAAAGTATAATAGTTAAGCTGCATATTTAGCGGAATATTACCGATTTATGACATTTTTATTGCCTTATAAAACAGATCTAATTAAAATACAGAAAAAAAAATCACTTCTTCCTGACTTATACGATTACCAAAATAAAGTACCTATGTAATTAAATCATAACAACTTTTGGAATTTAAAGTATTATTTAAAACCGCATTTTTTTGTATCATCAGTCATATTTTGAAATGTTGATAAATACCCTGTTTAACTATTTGTTTTTATTAACTACGCGCAAATGTTGAGGTACCCATTCCTCATGATACTTATTGCTGAAGAATTTTACCCGAACCATTTTTTGCTTGCATTACTGTAATTTTCAATAAGTATCCAGAGATTTCAAAACGCTGACTCATGCATAAACTATCAACTCTCATACTAATTTTATGGCTATGTTCTCAACTCTTTGGTCTAGTGACAAGGGCTATAATAAACAAGGCAAGTGTTTGGTCGCTGAATTCTATCACAGCATTTTCAGGTATCTTAAAATACAATGCGACACTCACAACTTAAAGTATTTACTTATATTATTACCATAAACTTACATTATGTGATTATATACGTTATCAATCTTTGCTTTGTTAAATGATAAAATAATGTACTTAGGTCTTTGTATTTATACTTCATCTTTAAAATTTTGCAGAGTTTTGTACTAAAATTGACATAACTTTTAACACATTTATACATTTACATTAAATTACTAAAAAGAAATCGCCAAATCCTCAATACGTGTCAATTTTTTTTGTTTTCATAAACATCCCTGACTAGGTATTTGCTTGTCCTTATCTGTCTATTTGTCTTTGGTAGAGAGATAAAACGATAAATTAGCTAATATACCTCCATAAGCCGCGTGAAGTTTTTGTAAAAAAAAGCGGGTTATTGTGTAGAATACACATATAAATATTAGAAATGCTCATTTGCATATCCATTTTTGTTTTGTCTCTGTTAGTAGAGTATGTTCGGAAAGTGAAGGCACGTGAGCTATACGAGCGTGCCTTACTGCCAGACGCCTTCAGATTCCGTACAGACTGACTTCATAAAACTTCTTAAAAAAAAAAAACTAGGTATCAATCTTCAAAATATGTTGATTCCTTGATCCTAACCTAATCAGAACTTAATCCTGTTCATTTCAACAAAGTTGAGGTAATTTTAATGTGGTAGAAAACAATTTCCGTACAAATCAATAAGCATCAATTCTAATCTTTTTAACCAACTTCCAAAAAAAAAGGAGGAGGTTCTCAATTTGAGTAGGTTTTTTTTTATTGTAAGTATGTAGAATTGTGAACCAATTTATTTTTTATTTTTTTTTTGATCCATTGGCACTAAGTTGGGGGTCTGATGATGGGATCTTGGAGAAATCGAAGGATCTCTTCAAATGTTATAGGTAGTATAGGTACAGTCAAGTAATTTTGCTCTTAAGAACTCAAGTCTTTTTTTTTTGTTGGTACATAAGAATTTCGTTGGATTTACAATGTCAGTAGTGACAGTAGATACAATTTTCATTTCAACCTATGTCATCTGTAATCAATCAAAGCAAATCAATAACTTTTAAAATCCAATGTAAGTTTGAGGATACATATTTGCTTAAGTGTCCCACAATTTCCATGCATGAGTACCTAATAATTTTAGTTGTATCATTTAATTTGCAGGGTTGTTATACACACTATCATAGTGATCTATAAAAAAAATAGTGTTTCCTAATAGGACTAAATGAAATGTAGAATAATGTCCACTCCAGGCCCAGTAATATAAGGTTTGAATAGACTTATTTTATACTCAAATACTAATGAAAGTTTTGACTGAAACAAGGCTACTTTCCTTTGCTTTAATCTACCCAATTTTACAGTTCAGAAATAAATCCACAAATCAAAGATTTTTCTTTTTAACTCAATATGATGGTTGTATGATAATTAGATTGAAATGAATTTGTATTATATTAAATTAAATGTGATAATTAAAGTACCTGCATGCTATTAACTAACTGATCTTTTACATGTAGAGTAGGTTTACTGTCTACCAACACATAATTATTGTGTTCCAAATTTTTGATGTTGCAATTCAGTACTGCTATTTAAAAGTTTTTGTGTGAAATATATGAATCTGCCATAGTCGAGTATACCCACTAAAATACACATGTTTGTCATAAATTAATACATTTGACCCCGAAGCTTACTATGTGTGAAGTACTACAATACACATGTTTGTCATAAATTAATACATTTGACCCCGAAGCTTACTATGTGTGAAGTAGGTAAGTAATATGTCCAAAAGCAAGTGTGTTTATCTGTTCTGGTTGTAATTCAAACTTAATATGAACTGAAAACAATTTTATTATTCTCGCCTAGACTGAGACTATTAACGTATACTTTATTCAGGTTTTAAATTAGTCTTTACTTTTAGAACTTGACATATGAATTATAATCAACACAGTCGTACTTAACGGCATTGCAATAAGATTCATACAATTCTATTACCGGCTGCCCAAATATCAAAGCCATTTAAATTCAGAATATCTCAAAGAACCAATTTGTAATATGTATCTGCAATACTTATTCCAATCACCGATAAGTACCTAGGAAACAAATGTGAATTATACCGTACCTATTGTCGCTACTTTATTTGCAAGAAGTCCTTTTACGGGAGTGTAGACAATCCGAATGTCCTGGCACGAGTTGGGTTGGCGGTTCCCACGCTGAGCCTCGGCATGGCCGGCGCCAGCACGGGCGGCGCGCGTCCGGCGCGGCGGGGCCGGCGCCTGCTGGCGAGGCCTGACACAAGTACTGCAAGAGCTGCAAATGCACCCATGTCTAGGATGACACCTCTCGTTTTCGTTCTTTTTCGGTACTCCCGCCATTGTTGATTGCCGTCGATGTCATCGTTGCTGCACTTCATTGTATCCAAATCATCTCTCGATATTATGGCTCGAGCAATTCGCAGGTAGGACCACTTCTGAAATGTGATGGAGGCTTAGGCCCCCACCACGGAAATTCCAGAGAAACACATTTTCAGTCTTCCAATTTGTTTTTATATTTTTACAAAATATTATTTTTATTATTTTTTTTTTATAATAAAAGTTATAATCTGTTTACATCTTTTCTGTCACGTGATTGAATCTCTAAACTTTTAAAAACCGCCACCAGTGGCGCTGGCCGTCACTAAACATGAAATCAAGCAAACTGCTCAAATATTAAAATAAGTTACAAATTATCTAATTTAACTAACAAATCAAATTATCAAATGTTTTATAAAATAAACAACAGCTTCTTATAATTATTTCTATCGTATTATTTTAAACATAAAATAAAAGTAGGTTGCAATTGCAACCTATTCAAGATTCCGCCCGCGAGTAACATGAACATTCGTACAAATACTATTTAAACAAAATGTGACTTTTATATTAGTAAATGGTGAGAAAACCAACGGAAAATTATAATGATAATTAATTAAATCAATCTTGTTGGCGACGTGCTGTAACAATAGTTTGGGTTATTCTGTTTAGTTTTATTTTATTTTGAGATGCAAGTTTTAATGTTACAATTTTACATAATAATCTTTTATTAATCGTAAATAAGTAGGCATATTTTATAGGTATATTATGTATTTTACTTTCGGTGAATTAGTTTAGTTTGGTTGGTTAAATAGTAATATAGATAGGGTATGTATATATATGTATACACGGTGGAATTTAATCGGTGAACAGGAACCCATTTTTCTAATTCAGTAATCGATGGCGGTCACGTTTATGTAGTACTTAAGTGGAACCAAGTTTTTTTTTAGCATAATTTTTTTTATGTTGAAATTAAAATTTATTGCCACCCTACTAATGGTTTAGTCTGAAAAGTTTAATACCTCTTTTCAAACTATCAGCCATAGAAACTTAAAACATAAATGAGCAATAACCACTCACATGCTTTAATTTTTGCGATAGACTCTATTCCTATGTAAAATAAGAGCGATGCATGGCTGATAGTTTGAAAAGAGGTATTAAACTTTTCAGACTAAACCATTAGTAGGGTGACAATAAATTTTAATTAAAGTTTAATTTCAACATAAAAATTTGTTATGCTAAAAAAAAAACTTGGTTCCACTTAAGTACTACATAAACGTGACCGCCATCGATTACTGGATTAGAAAAATGGGTTCCTGTTCACCGATTAAATTCCACCGTGTATATATATGATTACATATATAAGGTCCTAATTTATTAGATGCAGATATTTTTACAGCTGATAGTACTCGGTCTCTGGAGTATATTAAACCGTGAAACATTATAGCTTTTACGATGTTTTTTTGGAGAAAACGGAAAAACAAATTTCCTACGTAAAAACACCCTGTTTATGTGATTATTAAATGAAAACTCATTGAACAGATTCTAGTACCTCTTTTACGTACCACTTAACTGGAACTGGCCACTTCTCGTCGATAAATTAAATACTTTATTGTCAATGTCATGTTTTTTTCCGTTGGATTGTGTCGTTTGATGACATGACAGACAGTGTTATTGTGACATGTGATAATGCACACATGATGATTTTTTTTAGACGAAATTATAATTATTTTTTTTGTTAGGAAAATGAAATCAAAAAAATTACATGAAAAGATTTTTTAATTTATATTTAAAGTTAATTATTTTAATGTAAAGTATAGTATGTGTTAAAATATCTGCAACTAATAAATTAGGACCTTATATATCACTATACTATATATATATATATATATATACATACACACACAGTACAATCATACATATATATATAATTATGTTATATATATAAAACATGATATTATGGAAACGTATACATTGAGGTTGGATATAGTTACTTTATTGATGGTTAATATGATGTTTTAATAATCTTTTAAAAGTGATTGTATTTTTGGCGTCTTTCACGCTTTTTGGCAATTTGTTATATAAATTTGCACCTTCGTATAGCAAACTCTTTTTGCCATAACTTGTTCGTGGGGCACGTAGAATTAGGTCATTGGCGTTTCTTAATTTAATTCGTTGTACTTCGTGTTTTTTTGTAAATTATATTTTTATGTGTAGGTCTCTTTGTATAATTTTCCTTATTAGGATACATGTGAAATAAGTGTACGAATTTTTAACATTCATTATTTTAGTTTTTTTATAAACATTTTCGGTTGGAGTTAAACGGTCGTAATTGAATAATACTTTAATCAATTTATTTTGTGTTCTCTGTAATGCGTTAATTTGGATGGTTGTTGCTGTACCCCATACTTCAATGAGGTAGTCGATATGTGGTTTTACAAGAGAATTGTAAATCATGTGCCGTGGTTTATCTGGGAGACATTTCGATATACCTCTCAGCGCTCCAGTAAGGGATGAAATCTTTTTTTTTATTTTTTCAATGTGAGATGTCCAAGTCAATTGTTTATCCAATATTAGTCCTAAATATTTATCATTGTCTATTTTATTTATTTGTTGATTGTTAATAATTAACGGTTGATGGTGAGGTATTTTTTTGTTTTTAGCTGCAAATATGATATAATTAGTTTTAGTAACATTTATAGTTAACAAATTATTTTGTAACCATTTACTGAGGACATCTAGGTCGGCCTGGGCGTCTGCAATAATGTCTTGAATGGAATTTCCGAAGTAAAAAAGACTAGTATCATCCGCATATAGAGTTGCCTCCCCTTTAAGGCCAATTTCGTAGATGTTGTTTATATAGGCAAGAAAAAGTAATGGCCTTAGGATTGACCCTTGGGGCACACCACAAGTGACGGGTAAAGGTTTGCTTTCATGTTCACCGATTTTAACTATTTGTTTTCGTTCTGCGAGATATGAATCGAAAATTTTAAGAGCAACGCCATTGATAGCAGCATCCCTTAACTTATTTAATAGTATGGTATGGCTAACCGTATCAAACGCTTTCTTTAAATCAATAAAGAGGCCTAGTCCTATTTGTTTTTTATCTGTACTAATTCTAATTTTTGTTACTAAGTCAACAGTTGCTGTGAGGGTGCTGGAGCGTGATCTAAATCCATACTGCTTGTCATACAAGAAGTGTATTGACTTAAAGTAATCGTCTAAACGGTTTCGTATAAGTTTTTCGAAGACTTTGGATAGTGTGGGGAGAACCGAAATAGGTCGGTAGTTGCCGGGATCCAATTTGCTGCCTGACTTGAAAATTGGTGTTACTTTGGCCAACTTAAGACTATTCGGGAATGTACCATTTTCTAAACATTTATTGAAGCCCTTTGTCAATTCTGTAACTATAGTATTTTGAATACATTTTAGAGATTTAACAGTGATTCCGTCTAACCCTTTGCTAGTATTAACTCTAAGTGTGTTGATAATTTTAGAGACTTCGTCTTCGGTGATGGGGGTAAATTCCGTGAGGGCGTGTTGAGTTGTTGATGCATATGAAGTATTTATATTAGTTCCTTGAGCTGTGTTTATATTATTTGCCAGTCGAGTGCCTATGTTTGCAAAATAAGTGTTAAAACTTTCACAGATCTCCTTTGGACACGTCGTAATTCCGTTTGCAGTCTGCAGGCTTTTTGGCATTTGCTTTTCATATATTTTATTCTTAGACAAACTGTTTATCAAACACCACATCTTAGAAGGGTCACAACCGCAATCTTTAAACTCTTTTACGTAGTATTTGTTTTTAGCTGACATAATAGCCTTTGTAACTATTTTTCTCTCTTGTATAAATTTATTCCGCTTTTTTTGGTCTTTTGGATTTTTTTTGTGTTCTTGCCATAATAAATTACGTTTGTTTATCATTTCTAATATCTTTTTATTTATCCATTCTTGTCTGGGTGGGTTTAATGTCTTGATTTTCGTGGATTTGCTCTTTTCAATACAACACAGTATCTTATCTTCCAACGCACAATAATCTGCAATATCGCTGTTAGTCACGGAATCTGCAACCAGCTCATTTAGTTTTACATAGTTCATAGCTTCGTATTTTATCTTTTTATTATGTTTTGGTTTATATTTTTTCATCTCAAAGTATATTTGTTTGTGATCTGATAGGCATGTGTCGATTATCGCCATATGAAAGTCGTTTCCATTTAAGTTCGTAGAGACATGATCTATAATAGATATGGATGATTTAGTTTCACGTGTGCTAGCCTCTAGGGTAATTTGGTTTAAAATTTTATAGCCGTTTTCTTCCAGCAACTGTAAGTAGTTATTTGTCATGCGATCTGGTACAAGTAAATTCATATTAAAGTCTCCTACAACAATAGCTCGTTTTGACCTTTCAAGAAATGCTGTTAGAGTATCAAAGAAAACTTTGCTGCTTGCAGTCTCTGGTTTTCTGTGTACAGCTAAGAAGTCTAGTGCATATTTTTCTATACGTATGCAGAGATAGTGATTTCCGTCTATATGTTGATCTAGAATGTGACTGTGTTTTAAGTTATCGTGCACGAATATAGAGACACCACCACCTCTTTTCTCTGTCCTGTAGTTATGGTAGTGAGTATAGCCTGGTAATTGGATAATCTTAACCTCATCCTCCGATTTAATCCAAGTCTCCGTGACAATAACTAAATGAATGATGCAGCGAAATGACTTCAGAACGCACTTTAATTCATCCAACTTCCCTGGCTTTACAATACTGCGGGCATTTATATAAAAACATTTAAGTGATTTTTTGTTGGTAATGACACTCTCGTACTTATTTGTTATCTGGTGAGAAACATTTTCGACAAAAATGCATTCTTCAGACTCTGCATCATTTATTCTCAGTTTTTTGTATTATCTCTCACGATTTTTGACACCCCTCTGATGTATTTTATAATAATTCCTTTTTCACCATTAGCGAGGTTATCGGTTAGTTCTTTTTTTAGCTGATTTAGGTAATCTTGCTGTTGGGGCGTCTGGTCCGCATATATTTTGAACTGGACTCTTACTTTTATTCTGTTACGTAAAATGGTCATGGCATGGATTTTATCCTCGAAGATAACTTTTAACAGGCGATTTTTCCCTGTTGTAAATTTTCCTAATCGCCTGGTTCCAATTGGATCTGGACATTCACGTGAGACGAGATGAATCACTTTGAGGGCTTCATTAAAATCTTCTGTTGTTCGTACCTCTGGCGCAGATGCGGTTGATTCAGGGATGTCAACGAGAATAATATTTCTTTCTCGTGATTTTCTCTCCTCAATTTCAGTTATTATGTTTTCATTTGTGATAATTCGAGATGAGTTATCAACCGTATTTGTGTTTTGGACGAGTTTAAAGTCATTTTCCAATTCCTCTACTTTTACTTTTGTGATCTCGGTTAAGGTTTTGACACTTGATATATCGATCTTCATTTTTTTTGTTCAATCAACAAGCTCTCAGTTGTTATGTAGCTTGGCTCTGTTTTAATTCTTCTCTTATAGTGGTAATATCCTTAGACAATTTTTCGATGGATTCCGTTTGTTTGGCACTTGCCGCTTTTGTCGATTTGATTAAGTCCATCATTTCTTTCATCGCTATTTTTATATCTGAAAGTTCGCTCAGGATGTCTACATTGGAGTTTTCATGCTTTCGTTTGACATTACGAAACGTATTTAGATCTTCCGTAACGAAGCTGGCTGACGGCAAGTTAGGTTCTGAGCCACCTAAGTCACTTCCAGTTGGGGAGCGTACCGTCTTCATGATCTGTGTTTGTTTACGGGTTGCGCTCGGACTTCACTGGTCACTTGATACTGTAATGACTTAAGTGCACGCACTGACTTTAAATCACTTTGAACTTTAAACACAGGTAGAATAAGTGTGAAAGTTAATTGAAGTAGATTTAATATTAAAATAAAATTTTTGCTACACGACTGCGCTGGGCGCTCACCGGACGGCTATTTTGCTAGTATATTTTGCTATACTTGCATCATATACACTATAATAAGTTGCATCTTATCTCTTTTTTTGTTGTTTTGTGTAAGCAATAAGCATTTAGTACATTAGTTACATGATTATCCATTAGCCAGTGCATGTCCTTTCCTTCGTGTTCTCTACTGCCGCCGGTACTGCGTCTCTTTTCATTGGTCGGGTGTACGAGTAGTTTGACAGGGATAGCCGGGTATTTTCTTTGAAGCATATTCAATAAAAGCGTTTACAAGCCCATAAAAGAAATACCAAGCTGAAATATAACATAATAAGAAGATTAATGGATTATGGGAAATAAACCTTTAGTACCGTTTGTTAGCCAGATTTGGTAGCTGGCTGCCAAATGGAAAATATGGTTTCCCGCCTGGTAGCCAACTACGAAATGGGAGTAACTTTTCCCATCTCGTAGCCGGATTTGGTAGCTGGTAGTTACAAATCCGTACCTAATGGTAAAGTCCCGATTTAAAGCCAGTTACCTAGAGGGATTTTATTCCCATATCGCAGCTAGTTACGAAACTTTGGCTACCAAACGGTACTAAAGGGAAATAAAAATAGTTTTTTTTTATTAAAATATATTGTTTTTCATTGTTGTTGTTTTCAAGCATTAGCTACAGCGCTCAACATGACACGACACGGCAAACGAGACAGTTGCATGGGATGCAGAATTTCCATGGATTTAGAATATGGATATGGATTTGACAACGTAATAATAATAGCAAGAACGAAAGGGATGGTCTTATGAAACTTTTTACTAGTGGAAGTGAAAAGGAACGATAATCGTCCGTCCTTATCACTGTGCCACAATTTTTTGTGTGTGTGTGTGTTAGATGCTAAGTCTAAGTGCCACACACACAAGTATCTTCTTAGTAGTAAGTGACTATGTCTATCCCTCTTAGTGGCACACTATGTGCGGCCCCTCGAGAATTTCACATGCCCCAGCACAGATGTCATATATACCATAGATAAAGCAAACGTATCTACTTAGCGTGTCAAATGAACTCAGTGAAATCCACTGAGTTGTCCGTCTTTAATCGCAGCTCGCAGCTTTCGGGCGTCAAATTTTGTAAGTTGAAGTGAACAAAAACATTAATAATGCCTCCTTAAATAATATTAATTGCAACAACACAAAAAAATATGAATACTCAAGGGCCTGAGACATATTTAAAATCATAGGCAAGTAACAACTTCAGTACAAAATCTGACACGCTCGGCCGCCATACAAATGAATGAACTTGTTTCTTCTATCCAAATCTAATTCTGTGTGCCCCAGCCATCGTAAGTTCCTTTACTTTAGCAAACCGTAAGGGTGCGGCTCCACTGACGCGGAGCGGAGAGGAGCTGTGTAAATTGACCAATTACATTCTTCAAATAAAAAATTTGAAACACTGTGATGCGGTCGCCGTGTGGTGGCGGCAGTAAGAATACATTTGTCACCACCCTAACTCCTCCTGCGGGTGTCGTTAGAGTCGACTAAGGGATTGAAGTGTCACTTACCATAATTTAATAAACGATTGGTGATAGGCAGCAGCGTCATCATAGTAGACACATTACTGCGACCGCCAATCCGCTTGCCCAGCGTGGCGATTATGGGCATTCACCTCCTAATGCGTCTATACGCATAGTTAATAGGAGAGGCCTACGTCCAGCAGTGGACTATCGCAGGATGCGGTCGGTCTCATTGGCCGAGCTCCCACAGCTCCGCTCCGCTCCGCATCAGTGGAGACGCACCCTAAAGGCCCTTAGAATGCGGCTCCACTGAGGCGGAGAGGAGCGGAGATGTGCAAAATTGGCCAATGAGACCGCATGACAATGTTTCGAATTTTGAATTTGAAGAATGTAATTGGTCAATTTTGCACATCTCCGCTCCGCTCCGCATCAGTGGAGCCGCACCATATGTATTGAAAAATAATATATTATACAAATGACTTACCGGACTCGATTATCACGGTAGAACAACTGAGCAGTATATTTGAATCATGAATAGACGTTTCACTTCTAATCGGTGGTTTGTGTTGAAAAGCCTCCTCATAGGCTACTGCCTCCCCGTGTTTGAGGGTCATGAGTAAGAACGTCAGAGAACCAAAAGACACAAGAACCATTTGCACAAATATGTAAACGTACTGCATTAATAGTGGCCATAGTTTTTCCTGTAAAAAAAATAGTTTTACAGAACCCAATTTTTTTTTATTTATCTAAAAACACTTAAAAGATAATAACAATAAGGTTCACCTGGCGAGCGAAAACCGCGTATGGTTTATCTGCCGCCAAAGTTGTCGCTCGTTCACATTTTATTTGTGTATGTAGCTACCAGCAGGCTGCCAGCTCTCGATGGTCTCTAATACCTTGCAATAAGGTCCATGAAAGCCGGCGATCGGCCGTGCTAGTAGTTGCATGACTCACCGGTTTCTAAAACTGCTAAATAACTATGTATTTGAAAAATCAAGCAATCGCGGAATCGGATGGTAGGCGACAAGCCGCCAATTTGGTATCGAACGCCATCGTAGTACACAATATATTATCAAACCGCGATTAGAATGGGATTCGGATGTACTGTTGATACAACAGTGTACAAGTCAATCTAGGATATATTCACAGTTAGAATATATTCATATTTAGATATGATTCATAGTTTTCGTGCAGTTACGGACAATAGATTAATTAATGCTCACTACATCTACAAACAACTCTTTTTAATGTAGATAAAATTTTGTGTCATTTGTTGTGTCAACAGTACTTTCGAATCCCTTTCTCATTCCGGTTTGATAATACGCATACGCACTACATGACGGACGAATAATTATTTTTAATTTTAGAAACACGCAACAACTGGAAAATGCGGAACTGTGGTTTGCACTGTAAAAATAAACTTCCTTGTAAAATCCCTATTGAGAGACTTCCCGGATCGACAAATATTTTCAGGCCGCTCGTATCAAAACTTAAAAAAATCAAAATGGCGGCTGTTATTCTTAGTAAGGACCTCGGATCCGTATATTCCACCTGATCGTAAGTGAAAAGTGGAGCCCAAATCGCGGCGGCGACGAACAGGAGACCAGCAGTAACCAGTCAGTTGCCACCGCCCTGCTGGCCCGCTAGATGCTTCTTCACGCGTCGTTTAAAGGGTCCCAACTTACACGTGTGAGGAAATACATGTGCTGGTAAAGAATTCAAATTTTGAATAGTCCAGCATATGAATGAATTGCCGAATTTCTTGGTACGTGTGAGGATATTTTCCACGGGGAAGGGGTGATACCGCAAACCGGCACGTGTGGTTTTATGAAGGGGAGGGCGGGATCAGGGAAAATATTCTCAAAGGTCCTGTTTTTTTTGGGCCGTCACAAGCAACCGGCGGCGTATGGCCTATGCTGTCGGCGGAGAAGAAAGTCAGTCGTAGAGTGCCCGCCTTGAGGACTATTGAGTTGAGCTTTGAACTTTTTTGAGAAAATTAATGTAGTTGCCTCCAGAATTAGGCGGACTAAACTAACAGCTCTGAATGATACCAGTAACAGGGAAAATAAAATAGTGATAGGTAAATGTCGATAAAGAAATATCGATACTTGTACATTCCGGACTTGTAGGTAACTAACGTATCTTCCTCGCTCAATTACAAACGGTAACGTTTCAATTACAAAGGGTAATATTTCTGTAATATACTGAACCAATGTTTTTTCAAATATTTATTATTTTATTATAAATATTAGATGTCATATACCAAAGAAAAACGACCAAGATCACCTAATGTCCGAGGTGGGGATCGAACCCACGTACTCAGCTTTCGCGGCTGATGCCTGTATTATTTTAGGTAAAGACAAACGGGTCTTAATCGCGTAAACTTACGTTTAATTATATCCTGACGTTTCGGGCATGACGTTACACCCGTAAGACCAGTTTGTCTTTAAAATATGAGTGATAATCGTGAAAGTTTAAATCAATATGATGCCTGTATTGTTTGATTATTTTATTTTCAATTTTCCCATGTTTTTAAATCAGTTATTTCCATTTAGCGGCCCCACTGCGAACTTTGAAATCCACAAATTTCAAGGATCTGTCTCTCACTCTAATGAAGCCATCGTTGGAGTGACAGACATATCCTTAATTTACGATAGGCTCGGAATGCAAAACAGATGGTGTTTTTTATGTCATGTAGTTATAGACTATAACCACTTTGAATGGAAATGGGGAAGGAATATGGAGGCTATTTATTGGTTTTTTGCCTATTAATTGCAAATTGAATGCAATTTTTGGTAAAAAGCATTTATTAAATTCAAATAGCTAAATAAATAAATATCTTGGGACATCTTACACAAATCGACCTAGTCCCACGGACGGTAAGCTCAATTAAGGCTTGTGATTTGGGTACCAAGCGACGATATATATAATAGATAGATACATATAGATACTTAAATACAAAGACAACCATGACCAAGGAACAAATATTTGTGATAAATAAATACACAAATAATGCCCTCGCCGGGATTCGAACCTGGAACCTCCAGCTTCGTAGGCAGGGTCACTACCAACTAGGCTACGGAGGCTGACATAAATAAAATAAATATTTAAATGTCGGTATGAACAGCACTAGCAACATTAGCGTGCATTGAACTGTCAAGTTAGTCCGCCTAATTCTGGAGTCAACTTATTTGTTAAGGTGCAATCAGACCAAACAAGCATTCGCTATTCTAAGCCCCTACTCTACGAAATTCGATCGTTACGCAAACGTGATTCGTTGATTTCCTAGAGTGGGGCGAATGCTCTTTTGGTCTGGATGCACCCTTAGAAGAAGAACACAATGAAATATTAATTGTTTTTAATAGTCTTTGTCAGACGCGTCGATCAAAACCACAAAGCGTCCGAAATAGATGGCAGTACCTACCATAAGTTATCAAGTAGCAAATACGTTAGGTTTTACTCGATACATAAAGCAGTCCATTGTACTCACTCCAATAAATCTGTACGCGCGCGATGTAATGCTTTGCGTAAAATCTAACGTATCCGTTACTTGATAAGGGTGCGGCTCCACTGACGCGGAGCTGTGCAAAATTGACCAATTACATTCTTCAAATTCAAAATTCGAAACACTGTGATGCGGTCTCATTGGCCGAGCTCAGCGTCAGTGGAGCTGCACCCTTACTGTGGTCGTAAATTTCAAGGATTTTTCTCTGTCACTCTAACGACGCCTTCATTAGAGTGAGAGATAAATCCTCAAAATTTACGAATTTCGTTTTTCGCGGTAGGGCCGCAGGCGCCGTAAGATTTCCTAAGTGATATTTTAGTAAGTACCTGAAATGACGCTTGTGGCCTAGCGGTAAAACGCACGGCTGCTACGCAGCGGTCGTGAGTTCGATCCCCGGCTCGTACCAATGAGTTTTTAAAAAGCTTATTTAAGAAATATCATTTGATATTCACAAGAGCTTTACGGTGAAGAAAAACATGGTGAGGAAGCCTGCATACACCTGCGAAGAAATTCAAGGGTGTATGTGAAGTCCCCAACAAGTACTGGGCCAGCGTTGGAACCACGCAAAATAGGCACGTATGATGACGAGTTGTGGAAAAAATGGCCAGAATACAACAACAGCAACAAGTAGCTGCAATATTATATAGATCCAACTAGTATTAAGTAGCGGTTTTGAAATTGAAACTGTTTAATTCGAAGCAACTGTAATTTATTTAATTACTGTGAAATCACTAACAATATACGTAAATATACAAGTGTCGGGGTCTCACCATTTTATACTCTCGACATTGCATCATGAAGAATAACATTTACATCACTATTTTATTTTCCCTCGCACTGCAGGCTGTAAATAAGCGCAATAAATATTCAACCTTAACCCTTAAATGCATGAATTTTTCTTTTCGTTCCAAAAATAAAATGTGCTTAATGGTGTCTAAAACACGAGAAAAATAGAAAAAAAAATCTGTGGACATATTTTGGGTGAAATTTTTACTACTAATCAAAATTTCAATACATCATACATTATGCATTTTTTTGCAAAATCGTGCATGATAAAATATGCAAATATTGTTTACTTTTAGATTGAAGTATATTTAGTTCAGTAATTGTAGAATCTTTACGGTATGCATCACAAAATTCTACTAATAAATAATTTCTTATTTAGTTAAAAACGGCTAAACACAAGCAACGAAAACAAAGTTCTGCCATCTTGCTTATAAAGATAATGATGTAAGTTTTTATAATACAGTTACGACAGGGAATCAGGAATAAATTTGATATTTCATTAAATTTCCTTGCAAAATCATCCTAAAGAACATATTATACATATCTAGTTTTCAAACACCAACTACGTTTTGGTTATGTGGGTAAGGCCGCGGATTTTGGCGAATTCGGAGCTTAATTTTTTTCTTGCTCATAAAAAAAAACTGATAACATCTAGAGATCTCTGATCAATTTTAAAATATTCCCCTATGCTCAGTTACATGTAATCAAATGAAATAGCTAATTTAGCTCTTTATTTAAAATTAATAAATAAATATTTCTGCCAAAAACGTAACGAAAGTCGAGTAATTTTTTCGACTACGAGTACTTAAAACCTTTTTTTATATTATTAGACTTGTCAGCAATAAATGTTTGTTTTTAAACCAAATAATAATGATAAACTATTGCTTGGTTCATTAAGGACTTATGATATGTGAACAATTTTACTGTTTTCTTTCCCTTTACTTTTTGGGTCACCAATTCCAAACTTACGTTACGATACTTTCGTAACGCTTTTTTAAGGTCATATTTAAGCCAATATTGGTAGAAATTTGTTTATCGACACTAGCAACTCTTATTCTAGTAGGGCGACACCCATAAGCACACTAACTCCCATTAATTCGTTAACAAATGGTTGTCACAGTGCATGCGGCGAAAGTTTTAGCAAAAAACGTCTAAAGTGGTAGTGTGATTTTCACGGTAAGTACTGATTATTATTAAACGGCTGTTTTTTCATACGAAAGGGTTTAGTTTTAAACGTCAGTAGCATGTACTAATATGTTCAGAATGCAATTATTTACCAAGATAATCAACCTTTTTTTCAAATATACGTTACACTTGTGTTACGAATACGTTACATTTTTACAAAACGTAACGTATTTTTTATGTTACGTAACGAAAATATGTGGTAAAGGGAAGTGCACACAGAAATTTAGTAATTTAAATGAGTTTTATTAGATTTTGAATGACAGCATACTCTACAAGTGTTTGCGAAATAAATCAAATTATTTTGATTTGCGTTTTTAGAAGTAATGAGCTTTTCCCAGTGGGTAATTTTACCCCCCCCAGGGCTAATGTAATACAGTATAATTATTAACGCGTTTATTAGTGTTAATTAATAACAGTTCATTTTCCATTTAAGCATTTATGGTGATTTATTTTAGTTTATTTAGTTCCAAAGATTATGGCATTAAAACATTTGTAAATTCTGTTAATTTAAGTAATTACTAAGTATGAGAAATTACATTATATGGGTTGATTATTAAATTATTATATTTGATTAAAACAAGTATTTAGCGAAAAAATATGTTTTTTTTTTTTACGACCTTTATTTAATCAGAGTTCATACCAGTATGAGCTGAGCTTTATAGTAACTTTCGTTGCTTTTTATGGTAACGGAACGTATTTTTTTATGTTATGTCTGTGTCACATTCGTCAAAATCCGCGGTCTTACCCATGTACGATACATCGTACACTATGTATTTAAGGGTTAATAACTTACAAATAAGCTTAAACATTATAAAATATTAGGGTAAAATGATGTACGGTCAAACCGTACAGTCGAGTGCATTAATATATAGACACATTTGTAAGGGATCAGTATGGAGAAGTGTATATATATTAATGCCCTTGACTGTACATCATTTTACCCTAAACGCGCAAATCAAGTAGTATCGCTGCATTTTTGGTATGTTATTTAAAAAGTTGTGCTAGCTGCGTTCTACGTAAAAAACTGCGAAATTTACGGTATTTTTAGAGGTTCTGATTTTTATTAAAAAAAACCTTACGTTTTTGACATCATATGTTATTAAACGTTTAAAGATTAGTAAATTTCCAACAAGTTGATCTAACATGCATTACCGTAGGTCTTATAGTTTCAGAGATTCGAGACTTCAAAAAGTACTCTTTTTTTGTAAACTAGATAAAATTTTGTGTTTTGCTAACGTTTTCGGCTTAATATCGCCTCAACTAATTATGCTACGAAAAACATGCTAAAAGGACCTTATAGCTCACTTAATATTCTTAAATTTAAGGGTAAAATCAGGTCAGCGAACTTTGTAATTGAACATAAAAACGCGAAATTCAAAAGGCAGGAGGCCCGCTATCTAAGTTTTTCATACAAATCGCAAGTCGTGTTGCAGAGCTGTAATTTTGGTATATTATATACGAAAATGCATATTACAATAAAAACAAAAAATAAATTCGGCATAGGACGTAAAAAACGGAAAATATTTCGGACTTTTTAGTTTTTGACGTTTAACTAAAAAACTTTATCTTTTTGATAGTAGGTAATTGCTATATATACAATTAAGAAAGAATATTACATTTGAAAGGATTTAAGCATATGTATTTAGAGTATTTACAGTAACGCGACAGTAACATAATCTTGTGTTTGACAGTAACATGCGGCATTTTCGTGGCTTGCCGTCTTTTTTCGATTGTGTTGATTAAAACCAGACAGGTATGCGCGAGAAGACCGCAGGTTACTGTCAAACATTGGATGTGAGTGGAAAAACCAATAGGTAGTGATTACGAGTACCTTAATGATCGCATAATAAATATAGATGAGGCACCATCCACAGCTTACGATGAGAAATATATAAGCAAAAGCAGTTACTGGACCTAAAATTTATAAAAGTGGATAATTAAGGTATAACATTTTTTACACTATAACAATTAAAAAAAGCTCATAATTATAAGTACCCTTTTTCACGAGCCTCGGCGGGTTGTACCTTTTTTCAGTAAGGTTACAGAATTGATTTATTTATTTAATCTTTTTTGCACAGAAGAAAATCTTATCGAACAAAAGGCAGACTTAATGCCACAGAGCATTCTCTACCAGTCAACCTTAGGTCAAAACAGAAAAGAATGTAGGCGGTGCAACTTGCAAAGTTAAAAAAAAGACATACTAAGATAGGATAATACATAAATATGCCTACACTTTCATAAATAAATGCATAAATATATAATAATAGAAATATATAAATATACTACAATACATCTTACCATAAATTGTACAGTTGTAAGAAGATACTCAATTTTTCTTTGTACTGCCAGTGAAGAAACCCTTTACTGATCGTTTAAATGCGTAGTTATTTAGAGCTTTTCTAATATTAGGGGGTAGGCCGGAATTTATTATAGTTTCAAAGTACAGTTAGCTGCATAACTGACGAGTTTATCCTCGTAAGGCCCAATGTATATTACAATGCACACTCCACTTCACTGAAATTTAAACCTTCCATACTTCAACTTAATAAAGTATACAGGGTGTTTGGTTAGCGGTGTCGGAGCTTTTAAGGGCTTAAACTACAATCAATTTCATCGATAAATTACCATACAATTTTTTTTGTGCCAACGATAATTAAATGGCGGCCATTTTAACATTTCAAACAGACGAATACGGGCGCACGTGATATTTCTGGAATTATACGTTTGTTATCGGTCCTATCCTTGAAAAAAAATCTCGTTAGAGAGCTCATTACATAAGCAAACTAATAAAGGTAATCATTTGACTCAACTATTTGAACAACAAGGTTGAAGGACAATCAAAGCTATTGTAATTTGCATCGAAAATTTTTGTTAAAGGATAATAAGTAAAAAATAAAAACAATGTACTACAGTTTGGTGAAATTGTATAAAAAGGACTAAAATGTAATATGATTATTATATGAAATATTTATTATGCGCAGATTTAGGTACAATTGAGATGACAATAGATACAATCTACAAATCTATATACATTGATGTACACTGATGGAATCACTAAATCTACCTTACATAATTTAGTGATGATGATTATGTTATGTACCTATACAGGGTGGCCCATTCAAATCGGTCAGTATGGGAAAGTCTGAAACTATAAGACATACGAAGATTGTTCTTAATACCGGTCACTGGGTAAGGGTGGATCGATTTTTTTATTTTTGGAAATTCATAAAATAATCGATACTTCGTGGCTAGAGAAACAAAAAATATTATGATCATTTTTGGATTTACTTTTATTTTGTACTTCGTTTATATGCCCAAAAATCGACTCTATTTTTAAGGTTTTTTTAAGGAAAGTCAGTAGTTCGTGAATATTTTCGGTTTTATTTTTATGTAGAAACAAAATAACATTATTTGTCATAAATTTAGAATTTGCACAAGTTAATTATATGAATATTATAACCAGTATCGGCAAAAACTGGTTTTCAACTTTGAGGCTCTTGGGGCAGTACTTGCCAAATGAATATCGGAAAAAGGTATATTGTTAAAGAATGTTACTTTTTACGACTATCATTCTATTGGCCCGCGGTTCCAAAAATCTGAAAAAAAAAATTTTTTTCATTCTTCAATGTATGGACCAAAATTTTTTTTCAGGATTTTCCGAAACGCGGCCCTATAGAAATAACCTGCCTAAAAAGTAACTTTTTCAACAATATATCTTTTTCCGATAATCATTCAGGTAGTACTGCCCCAAGAGCCTCAAAGTTGAAAATTATTTTTTGGAGATACTGCGAACAATTTTCATACAATTAAATCACACAAACCTTAAATTTATGAAAAACAATCTTATTTTGTTTATTCATAACATTAAAACAGAAAATATCCTTGCTCATCCAAGTTTTCTTAAAAAAACCTTAAAAATAAGGCCGATCTTCGGGCTTCTATTATGGGGTCCATAATGATAAAATATCCAAAAATGGACATAATATTTTTTGTTTTTCTAGCCGCATAGTATCGATTCGTAAAGATTATTTTATGTTTACCCGAAAATAAAAAAATCGATCCACCCTAGTAATGGCAGTCACCACAATAACTAGATAAAACTACTGTGTATAATGGCGGCGTGTGGGAGGAAGGGCGCGGGGAGTGACGCTTGAGCAAGTGGCGACCGGTCCTGGCAGTCCAGCCAAAACATGTGAGAGTGACAGTTGTGTAATTGTTTGGAGCTTCTTCGATCTTATTTGTCTTATTTTCCTGTTACGTTTCTCGTTATTCTTATTATAATACTAATAAAGTTATAAGCAAGGTTGTTATTGTTGCATAATTTCACGTGTAAAATTTTAAATTTTTTATTTAATACAAAACGGCCGTTTGGGGTAATAACGCTCAGATGAACGCCATTACCCCCGAGTGAACGCCATTGACCACTTATATTATTCCTTACAGAAATGCCCAGAAATCATCGTGCTCAGATAGCAGTTTTAGAAGAAAAAGAAAATCGAAAAAATACATCAGAAGGACAAAATAAACAAAAAGATAGGGTTTAAACAAGAAGAGATCTTAGGAACAAAACACAACATTCTAACATATCAGCAGCAACGGTATTGAAAAATAAGAACAGCAATAAAAAAGTTAAGAATAATAAAAATTAAAAAGCACCCAAAGGAAAGAAAGTCGTTAGAAAAGGATACAGACGTAAAGTTTTACAAGAAAGTATATCAGAGTCTGATATTGAATTGAACCAAATTCCGATATTTGCAACGACAACAGTAATGATGAAATGGATGATGAAGGTAACGACAATAACATGTGCAATATATGCAAGGAATTTGGGCAGAATAATGAGAAATGGTGGTACCGCTGTACCGTATGCGGACTATGAAGCCACGCTATGTGATCGGGGTGGGATTCAGCAGACGGTTACATATGCGATTTCTGTGCCTAAACTTATATTCATGTTTATATGTTGATTATATTAATAAAACCCTTGTTATCATGAATAACTTAAAATATACATCACTATGATAAGCATTGCTAAATTAGTTGTTAAGGGTTTAGTTCATTAAAGAAAATTGATATCAAATATATTATTTCGGCCAATGTCGGTTTGAGCGTCATAACCCCATTGCCCGAACGGCATTACCCATAGCCGAGGGTAATACCGTTAAAAATTATTTTTGCTTAAAGTTTTTATTTCTCCTTACCTGAAAGATGTTACATTTTTTTGTGTTTTGTTTCTAATGACCGATTAGGCCCACTAATGTTATGTTTGATTTTCTGATGTTTGATTTGATATCAAATATATTATTTCGGCCAATGTCGGTTTGAGCGTCATAACCCCATTGCCCGAACGGCATTACCCATAGCCGAGAGGGTAATGCCGTTAAAAATTATTTTTATTTAAAGTTTTTATTTCTCCTTACCTGAAAGATGTTACATTTTTTTGTGTTTTGTTTCTAATGACCGATTAGGCCCACTAATGTTATGTTTAATTTTCAGTTAATAAATGTTAATATTTATAAAACTATGGGCATTTTCCCTTAAGTGAACGCAATTCCCCCTGCTTCCCCTATAGTTTCTGACGTTCCCATACTGACCGATTTGAATGGGTCACCCTGTACACTTGTATGACATGTAAAATTATTTCTAATTGTATCCATAAAAATCTCATTCTCATTGAGACTTTTTAGACTTACTATTTTTACTTATTAGTTCTTGGCGTCTCCCACCCACTGCGTACCATTTAAGCACATTAAATAGCATTTCAGCAATTACCCATCCGATAAACACCACTTTGCTGCAACGTGTCAATACCATAGGACTACCAGGATCTTGTGATGCGAACCTGAAATTCACATAATTCATAATTATTTGCATCATATTTTTGATGTACAAAATACACCGTGTTTTTATTGATTTCCGTTAAATAGGACAGGTTATTTGGGACATTAATAGAAGTTGCCTAGTATATCGGCTTTAGTTTAATTCGTAAATTTTTTTTTTGTTTCATACATAATAATTGAAATAGCAAGTGTGAGATAACCTTAAGAATAAGATCTCAGGTGACTGACGGCACATGTCAAAATAAGTTTCATTAGGATGTAATAAAGGTTGCAATACACTTGTTCAGTCATTAAACTTATTTTTTTAATAACTCAATAACAGTAAGAGTTAAGGTACTAGTTTCTTAGACAAATTGCTTATTTTTGCCCTTTAATTTAACGGAAATCAATAAAAACACGGTGTATTATAATCACCAAATTAAATATTAAAAAAATTCTTCTCCAAGATCGTATTCTCCAAGCTGTGCGTTCCCATTTAAGGCTCATTGAAATAGGCTTTTGAATGTGTCAGTATTTAGTAAAACTTCTCAATCAATTGTAAATTCAAACCCAAAGGACCATGCCCAACTTTGTATGGAACTTTGCCCCAAACTCAACACAGCTGAAAGTTACATTGTTGAATAGGTCTTACAATCTACTTCATTTCATTCTATCGGCACGAAATCGAATTCCATTGCAGAACTGAGATATTCATATTTTTGTCAGCGTGAATACAATCGATCAGAAATACTGTTCGTTAATAATTAGGATACCGAAGTGTGTAAAAAAAAGAATGTGCAAAAGTGATTGTATGTTAACCACCTCACTCGATATGTTTTTTTTTTCTTTTGACAGCAGCCTTTATATTACATACAAATAAGGGTGATCGCTGGTAGCTGCAGCTACCCAAACAAACTAGTGGCTGAATCTACAGATTTTATGTACTGAATTAGCTCGTATTCACGCTGACAAATATATGAATATCTCAGTTCTGCAATGGAATTCGATTTCGTGCCCATAGAATGATATGAAGTAAAGTTAAAGACCTATTTAATGATCCAACTTTCATGTTTGTTGGTCTTGGGGCAATTTTGACGCATAGTCCTTTGTAAAAGTAGCCACTCCAAAGTTACATTCAGTTAAGAGTGCGGCTCAACTGACGCGGATCTGTAGGAGCTCGGCCAATGAGACCGCATCAGTGTTTCGAATTTGGAATTTGAAGAATGTAATTGGCCAATTTTGCGCAGCTCCGCTCCGCTCCGCGTCAGTGGAGCCGCACCCTAAAGGTGAACCCTTAGTCGTGACTATCAGGTATCCAAATAGCAAGTCGCTAAGACGTATTGTTTGTCTTCGGTCTTATCAACATGTCACTGTACAGCCTAAAGTATGAGGTGAAAGGGGTAGATGATAGATAACACCACTGTTGTAGATTAAATAATGAATCTTTATTAATAAAATACGAGCCTTATATACTAATTTACATACATCCTTTGTCTTTATGCTAAAATCTGATCGTAATAATATTAAATACATTTATATTGTGTCGTATTAAGTTACAAAGGAATGCCGCGGTATCGGATTAGAGAGGGTGCCGCGATTATAATTGAAGCATAAAAAGAAATATAATTAATTGACTATTTGCCGGCACACAGCTGATCAGCTGGTCAGCTAGTCAGCTGGTAGCCCTGACCTCACTACAGCCTCAGTGACAACAAACAATACTTAGCGGCTTATTAAGTTAGGAGACCTTTATGAATAAGAGGGTTAATATCTACATAAATCATCTATCTACAAATTTAATATTGGTGTTTTACCGTGGATAGTGATCTACATACAGATGTAGTGTATAATCCTTTCTCTTCGTATTTTCACGGAAACGTCCGAATGTTCGGCTCTTGGGAATTTACTCTTCCTGGTAATGGTTAATGACCTCATCAATTTGTTCCTCGATGGTGATTTTGTGATGTTCGCAGATGATGGTTGTGCTGTTGTGCACGGCACTTCATTTGCTCACCTTAAGGTAAACGTTACAAACACGTTATTGAAATTAACACGTTGGTTTGAAGTTAACGGTTTTGACATTAATCTTAGTAAGACATTCATTATTCATTTCAGGTTAAAAGGACAATACCCTACGCCTCTTGACATAGTTATCAATAAAACAATGGTTCCCCAAGTGCAAAATGCAAGGTTTTTGGGCTTTGAATTTGATGCTGGCTTAAAATGGGATATACATATTGATTTACTCACCGGTAGATTGGCCCAAGCCTCTTTTGCACTGTGTAGGCTTGCCCCTGCACTCTCACGTAAAAATCTTCGTATGGCATATTACGCTTACGTGAATTCCTTGATATCTTACGGAATTGGGCTCTGGGGGCTAGCGGCTGACAGAGATAGAATATTTGTAATGCAAAAGAATGCCGTAAGGATATTGGCGGGGGTGCCGCCATTTACCCCGGCGAAGGAGCATTTTATTAAATTGAAAATTTTAACTACCCCATGCCTGTTCATTCTAGAGGTTGCTAAGTATATGTACAAGCACTTAAGTGAGTATAAATCGCGTCGACCGGATCAGAGAAAAACGGGCCGCGATCTAAATCCAGCCAGTCTTAGTCCGACTAGCGAAATCGTCACACTCACTGAGGGTAGTTGGCATTAAAATATATAATTGCTTAAGCCCGGAGATCAAAGAGGCTCCTTCTTATGAGGTGTTTGTAAAAAAACTAAAGGACTTTTTAATCCAAAATGCATTTTATAGTATTGACGAATTTTATAATGTAATTTAATTGTTTTTATTTTTCTAATTATTGTTATTATTATTTTATTTGTATTTTATTTTTTTTTGTATTAGATTGTTGATTGTGTTAGACTGATAATATTATTTAATGTAGTTGTAAGTATATTTGACATGTGTTATTATTAACATTAAAGTATTTGAATTGAATTGAATTGAATATCTCTTTGTCTCAATTCGCTTAAAGGTGCGTTCAAACCAAAAGAGCATTCGCTATTCTAGCCCCCCACTCTACGAAATTCGATCGTTATACAAAACGTGATTGGTTGATTTCGTAGAACGGGGGATAGAACAGCGAATGCTCTTTTGGTTTGAACGCACCTTTAGTACAATGGCTACTGAAGTTCATTGTGACAGCAATATGAATTCGGATGTTTCCGTGAAAAGTCGAAGGGAAAGGATTATACACTACATCTGTACACTATTATACAGTACTTATATATCAGTCTTTCGGCTGATATGACGATGATGATAATATAAACAGAGTTCGGATAAATGTGCGTCATTGTTCGCAATAATATGGATATGACACCAAATTTGATTAAATGAATAATTAAACGAATAATTTCTAGAAATTTGATTTCGAAGCTTTGAGGTGACTATTTACAAAGGTTTTCATAGTTACCGCTGTCAAATAGGTAATTTTCTGAAAATGATTAAATGATTAATTATTCAATCAACTTTGGAGTCATGTCCATATTATTGCGAACAATGACGCACATTTGTCCGATCTCTGAATATAAATCACAGATGATAGGATCTTGGAGAAATTGGTTGAAGCTGGTCATTTTAAAATTTAGTGATTAATGATTATATTAAGCCCATTATTCATAGATGCAGCAGGCGGCACTTACGTCGTGATAGATCAAACTGATGTGATAATCAACTTTGCACAGTCGTATCGTATCTTCTTTGCGACTTACAGTAATAGTGATTTCACAAATGTTACATCTGTCACTGTGATTTTAGGTGTTTAGGTACCTGATGATGTGATGCTATGCTATTGCATAAATTATAACCACCATGTTATTTTATTAAGAAATAAATAGGAATTATGGATTTATAACCTATATTTTAATAATGTGATAGGTTAGTACGGTCAAATCGTACATTAAACTCGCAAAACATGTAGTAAAGCTGCATTTTTGGTATGTTATTTAGACACCATAGGGCAGTATAAGACCACATTTTGCAAGCAAAAAAAAGTTGTGCTAGCTGCGTTATACGTGAAAAACTGTGAAATTTACTGTCTATTTTTAGTTTCTGATTTTTATAAAAAAAGCCTTACGTTTTTTGACAATATGTGTCAGGTAACGTTTAAAGATTAATGAATTTGTAACAAGATGAGATAACATGCATTACCGTAGGTCTTATAGTTTCAGAGATTCGAGACTTCAAATAGTACCCTGTTTTGTAAACTAGATAAAATGTTGAGTTTTGCTAACGTTTTTGGTTTAATATTCGCCTTACCTAATTATGCTACGAAAACCATGAAATAATTATCTTATAGCGCAATTAATATTCTTTCATTTAAGGGTAAAATCATGTCAGTAAACTATGTGATTGAAACTAAAAACGCGAAATTCAAAAAGCAGGAGGTCCGTTATCTAAGTTTTTCATACAAATCGCAAGTCGTGTTGCAAAGCTGCAATTTTAGTATATTATATAGGCCCTATAAGGACGTACAAAAATGCATATTACAAGAAAAACAAAATAGGAATTTCTGCATAGGACGAAAAAAACTGAAAAACTATTGGACTTCTTTTACTTTTTGACGTTTAATTAAAAAACTATTATCTTTTTAATACTAATTGCTACAAAACTTAGAAAGAATATAAAATTTCAAAGGATTTGAGCTACCTTGCATTACCCTAAATTATATAGATTTTAGAGAAACGACATTTCAAAATGTGCCCTTCATTAAGTTAAGAAAATAAATGCATGTTTTGAAGCCTCGTACACCCCCAACTCTATAAGACTTACAGTAATTGTTATCGGCTCAATTTGTTCCAAATTTAATGTAGTTATTATCTACATTTTTTTTTTTTTCTTAGCGCGAACGTTTTGCCAATATTTAGTGAATAGCTTTAACGTGACCTAAAATTTGTTTGTTTTGATAAAAGGGCACTTTATGAAATGTCGTATCTCAAAATATATATAACTTACGGTGATGCAACGTAGCTCAAATCCTTTTAAATTTAATGTTCTTTCTTAGTTTTATAGCAATCAGTATCAAAAAGATAATAGATTTTTAGTTAAACGTCAAAAACTAAAAAAAGTGCGAATTTTTTTCCGTTTTTTACGTCCTATGCCCAAATTATTTTTTTGTTTTTCTTTTAATATGCATTTTCGTATATATCTATAAGGCCTTTATAATATACCAAAATTGCAGCTTTGCAACTCGACTTGCGATTTGTATGAAAAACTTAGATAGCGGGCCTCCTGCCTTTGGAATTTCGAGTTTATACTTTCAACTACAAAGTTCACTGACCTAATTTTACCCTTAAATTAAAGAATATTAAGTGCGCTATAAGGTCATTATTGCATGTTTTTCGTAGCATAATTAGGTGAGGTGATATTAAGTCGAAAACGTTAGCAAAACACAAAATTTTATCTAGTTTACAAAAACGGGTACTTTTTAAAGTCTCGAATCTCTGAAACTATAAGACCTACGGTAATGCATGTTAGCTCAACTTGTTGGAAATTTATTAGTCTTTAAACGTTTATTTACATATGATATCAAAAAACGTAAGGTTTTTTAAATAAAAATCAGAAACTAAAAAATGGCCGTAAATTTCACAGTTTTGCACGTACTACCCAGCTAGCACAACTTTTTTTTGCTTGCAAAATATGGTTTTATACTGTCCTATGGTGTCTAAACAACATACCAAAAATGCAGCGATACTACTTGATTTGCGAGTTTAGGGTAAAATTATGTACGATTTGACCGTACTAGGTACCGGTTTTCTTTTTTCCTAATGTTGATTTGGTGAATCGATAAGATTGCAAATACTTACTCAATGCTTCTGGGATTTAAACGTTGAAGAAACATGTTTCTTCAGTTCAAATTCAAATAAGATTCCGTTTTTTATATGTGGAATTTCGTGTTTTTAATTGTAGATGATGTCCAATTCTTCATTTTAAAAAATTATTTGCTTTTACTTAGAAATTGGTTAATAGGAATAATGACAACTATTTTGACAGAATTTGTATTGTTTTTACACACGTGGTTTGGATTACAGATTGTAAAGAGTAAGTACATGGTCTGGATGCTGGTTATTTAAGCCAATCTTTGTTTGACCATCAGATCATGGACCTATACCCAAATTTACACCGTCAGATAGAAAAAAGTAAAATTTGTGAAAATGCGTCACTGATTTAAAGATGCATTGATACTAACCTAAAATCTAGATGGTAAACCATTTTAATCGGTTAAAAAACTGAGTAACAACATTAAGATGTCTTAATGATTTTATACTTACAGTTTTGTGTGTGAAATAAAATTAAATATATAAGTAAGCTTTTACCCAGATTATCCAGTTAGTGTATATTTAATATACCTAAGTACTTATATACACTTATCATTGGCAAAAAGATTTACGGTGATTTAGAATATGAATTTCGGGACTACAAGGATTCTACTGACGAAATGGTGTAAGAGCGCTCGTACACCTGTAAGTTCTTACGTAAGTTATACCTAGAGACCGATCTATAAGGAATGACAGGTAAATATCACTATCTCATTCCTTAGTATAGCCCCGTCCCTATAACTTACGTAACAACATAAAGGTGTACGGCTGGTCTAAAAAGTAGGAAGTCAAGAAAGAGTCTCTGAAAGATGTAAAGTTAATGAGGGTTTTCTGAAATGATGTCCACCACGGCGGCAGTACTGAGGCGTCAGGTCCAGAAACTATTCTTAAAGCGCCTATAATTTCGTTTTTAAATATTTTGTATGAGTTAATAAAATTATATAACAAAAAAATACCTTCTAGTAAATTTTTCTTTGGGGCTAGATAATTGTGTTTCTTAGCGGGACCTTACGGCTATGTGGTGCCAACTAGTGGCACACGTTTTCGAGAAAACCCTCATTCGATAGCTGATTGCAAAAATAATTACCCACCTTAATAATGTTACTTTTAGTAGCACCACTACAAAAGCAATTCCAAGTTCTCCATAATACATCTATAGATATAAACAATATATTTGTTTCTTTACTTGTATTTCCTCATTGGCTGCTTCGCTACTTGTAGCAACAAAACCTGATTTTCTTCGGTATTTTGCTCAGATGTTTTGATACGATACGAAGAACGTGTGTCGACAGGTGAGATTTTATTTAATGAAAGCATTTAATTTGTTTTATTATAATACTTAGGTACTCTACTTTGACAACTTTTGTGATAGTGATAGACTTTCATCAGATTAAAACCATTTATGCGAATCTGATTCGCTTGCTGTGGGTTCCGTACAACTCAATGCTTTATGTTTACAAAAAGCTATAAGTACCTACAACTTACTAGACCTCGATCATTACGCAATACGTGCATGCACCTTCTAGCCGAATACTTTTCGGGATTCTATAGCGTAGCGAGAGAGCTGGTGTTGCCATCTACACAAGTTTTTGTGAAACAAATCAATTTATTTAAATCAATTTAAATTTATTTTTGTTTTTAACTACACTACTATACCTACACTATAAATAATATTAGATGTCATATGGGTGAATCGCTTTTTTTTCTATCTGTTATTTCCATGGTTACGGTCGCCTGAGTCACGCTGGATTTATGCAAAATTATGCTACTTAAACTATGCAATGTTTGTATAGTTTAAGTAGACCGTAACCCTGGCAATAATACACATAAAAATTGTATTCACCCATATAACAAAAACGGGTGCGCCAAAGTATTTATAAAATTGCAACTTAGATTATTGGAACTCCGAAAATTTTTCTTATACAATTTAACTTCATAATGATCGGTATTTAGAATAATCTTTGTTCATAATCATCATCACATAGAATTATTTATGTTCATAATATTGTTTTTCATACATATTTTTAGTACTAACTTTTATGTTTATATAATTTTTCACTATACTTATTTTATGCTATATATTCTAATGTTATAGGTATTTATTTTTATCTGTACTGGTTTTATGTATGAATTATTTTTGTTTAATTAAATATAAATCGTACTATTACTGTAAACTAGCTACCTGCACAAATCGGGTTGTGGCAGAGTAGGTACTGTATTAAACGGGTTCCCTCTAAACTTTTTTTGTCCGAAACGCTTAGGACATAACAGACTTGGTATAATCTATTTTGGCATCAACTTAATGAGACAGAAACATCACTTGGCTTAAATAACAATATTTCGAATATTATTTTGTCCGAAACTATCTTGGCATATCATTAATTGCGCCGAGTGTTATAAGACAGAAATTAGATTTGCATTTTTTTTTGGGCATGTAGCCACATGTTCGAAACTTGCCTTTTTCGTCAGGAAGAATTTGCTGTGAGGGTGAAAATTTCTGCAGTGAGCGAGCGAAGCGAGCGAACAAAACCTTCCGGGGCAGATTCGACTCGGATAGGTTAGGTTAGAAGACTAAGGCGGGAGCTTTGCTCCCGCCTTAGTCTTCGAGGTTATTTTTTTTTAGCAACCTAGAAAGTACTCAGCTCAGTAACACAGTAAGTAACGTATAGAATATTACTACTACCTCGATTATATTGAGAGGTTGTAATTATTCCTTCTCTGTTATGCTAAAACAAACTATGCCGATACTTGTTATGCACATCCAGATTATGCCTCATCATAAATAGGAGCATCGAAATTATGCTCGAATAATATTCGAACAAATCGAAATCTGCCACAAAGAAATATGCTAAAGTTGAGTACCTGTGTCACACAGTTTCTGCACAAAGCCCATTATGACTACATAGTTTATGTTATTCATAAAAGAATTATACCACAACAGAGTGAACCTAATGGGAAAATGTTTATAAATAAACAATTTATTTCAAATAACTTTATGAGTACTGATTAATCTACTTGACGACTTTAGGAGGATAAAATTTCGAAATAAAAATCGTTATGAACATCGTAGGTAGAAGTATAATTTTTAATAAGTAAAAAAGTATGAGAAAAATTTTTCGGAGTAATGATGATTATCAGTAAAAAACGGTATTAGTAAAAATATTCGAAGAAAAAAATGTATAAGTGCCAATATGGACCCAACAAAGACAGCTAATAATGCGATAAGAGTGTAACTTATTAGTTATTATTATTAAATTACAGTGCTTGGCAGATATGTTTTGTCCTCATTTTTATCCTGTTCGTTTATAAACGGATATTAATTAAATAATAATAATTTCTTAACAAACCATATCGCCGCGCCGCTTCGTACCGTTCTTTTTTTAGTCCATTTTTCCTCGTAGTCACGGTATCGGTGTTAGTAAAATTTACAATCTATAAATAATATACTAGAAATAACAATGTTTACAGAGCAGTTGCTCTTTTTAAGGGTAAACTTATGCGCAGAAAGTGTCCCTCTTTCTATTATTGTTTGTATCTCTTTGAAAATCACGGGCTTAGACATAGGGAATGCAAACCGGTTTTATTTGTATGAGATTACGGTGAATAATCGGTTACTAACCAGTTTTTTCATACGTTCCAAAACCGGTTTGCATTCCATACTTACAAATCCCGGTTTTTTGATAGGCTTGCGCGGGGATATAGATCCAACATGTAGAGGCCTTTTGGAGAAAATTGCTGTGTTGTACACCTGCTGCAACCCATTCACGGGCACATCAATAAATATCCGTAAACCGGTCCCAGCAGGCGTATAGAGACTATCATATTGAGTAGGAATGGAAAAGACTAATGGACTATGGTGATGAAGGATGGATGTATCAGAGATGGAACTATACAAAAGAGGACACCTGCCATAGCCCATAACAATGATTTCTCTTTGCTATCGAGGCAGGCGGTGACTCGCCGCCGACTAGATGGGCCCCCGTAAATGCCGTCACAAGAGACATTATTGTTATTATTAGTTTGGCTTTGGCCAGTTAAGTAATGCCATACCAGACTTAATGCACAACTGTATTTGCATGCATTTTAGTATGTTTTACTGTAAATAAATGATTTTGATTTGTCTGTGTCATTGTTATAGGACTCAGATTTTGTTGAACACAGACGCTGTGTCACCGGCGCCGAACGTATTAAATAGTTTTTTTTTTCTGTTTACAGATATCATCATGAAATATTTTATTATTCTTCTACCATTGGTATACGCACGAATAAAACATGACGGAATCACAATCAGTATCGAGCCAGGACCTACTGAAGCAAATACCACTATCAAATATGAAGGCAAAGACATCAAAATATTAACAGACAAAGATAAGACTGCATTTAATCTCTCAAAAGAAGTATTAGAAAACGCCGTTAAAGTATACTTTGGTGAACATGCAACAGACATTTTTATTGAAAGTCCAACGCCTTGGGGTGATCTATATAAAAAATATAACTGGAGAGAAGTTAAAAGAGAATTTAAGATTAAAGATATACGACTGATAAACGTAACGCAAGAAGAACGCAATATGTCTATAAAAGAATATAGTAATGATGGTAATGATAGCAAAGTCATAAGAGCTGAAGTACTTGAAGGGTATGATTCATTTTCATCTCGGCATTATTGGAGTGGTACTACTGTAACTGCACGTCTTATATACAATTTGACAAGACCATACGATCCACCCTTACTGTACATTTATTCATCAGATGTTGGACAACATTACTTTGGGAGTGGAGTTAATATAATAACCGTTACAGAAACAAGGGCAAAGTTTCTTTTGGAACCGAATCAAACTGCGAAATTCTATGTCAAAGCCATTCAAGTGACAGCAAGAATTATGGTTGATTATGAAACTAGTTTAATAGGAGATTTGGTTGTGAATTTTGAGAATAGGCATAAGGGTCACCATTTCTGGGGATACGATGTAAATGATGTGATGCTTGCTTCGAATCTGACTACGACCGTGAGAAGTAGCGAATATATTGAAGTATATTATTTAAAAGATTATAAAACTGAAATCGTTGACGCATCGTTGGGACGGGACATTCAATTTACCATTGGGTTTTCCGGATGATTATTTTGTTGAAATACACGATTGAGGCAAAATGTAAGGAAAACATGACTTTTCAATGTATAATAGGCTCATGTGCCATTTATTAATAAACCACTTACGACGTTTCAGCTCGTCAAGCAAGGTATCGTATTCTGAACATGCCTAAATGTAATTCAAATGTAATAATATACTTATTTTGACTGGGGGTCCACGGGAATAATATATTATCCATTCACGTGATTTGCGATAGATTATTGTTTCCCTACATACCTACTATAAAACAAAGTTGCTTTCACCTAAAAACTTGCATTATTCCGTCATCACGCACCTTTAGAACACAATTTTGGTTTTATTATGAACATAAAACATTAAACCTTGTTGGGTTGGGTTCACATAAGCACATTTTTAGTTCAAATTATTGATATTTATTAGTATTAACGTAAAAATATATCTGCAAACGTATTTTACGATATGTATCAAACACGCCAAATGCTATGGAAAGTCAGCCATAGGTATTTGGTTTTGGATTCTACTGACAAATGGTATACATACATACCTATATATTATTACATAATTTTTCTCAACTAGTACGGAAAAGTAAACATAGCGCACGCTCCGCGTGCGTAAATTTCTCTTTTTAAGGCACTTGTTATGAAAAAAGTCGTTCGATACACGTGTAAAAACTTCCTCTTAACTCGGGTGATTGTCGCCCTCGTTTCACTCGGGCTCCAACTTTCACCCTCGTCGAATTTTTTTTTTTGTATTTGCATTGTTATGTACTAATAATTCTAATAAAGTATGTCAGTTAATAAATTTTATTATTTAATGTACTAGGTGGAACAAAACATTACGGCAACTGAGGATATGACTATCTCCATTACTCGTGTTAGCGACAAGGTAGGAGTAAAAGAAATAGTAATAAACATAAACCAAATAGTTTTGTGACAAGTATAGCGGGAGCCGAAATCAATTAAATTTTAATATAATATCGCATGTTCAAATGCAGTCGACAAAGATTTGGAGCGATCATTATAAACTTATGTGTTTTATTCAGTGCAACGTCAGTGTAAGTCTGGAGAGGTGAGTCTTATTAAATAATTATTTTGTAAAACACATACTTGGGTACATGGGGATTTTTAATTTAGATTTGTCAATTGTTACAGCCATGTCAAGAAAGTTAAAGTTATCTAAACTTAATTTTCGATATTTTATACACGGTGCTCGTGAGCATTCCGAAAGATTTTAGTGCTGAATTCCTGACCATATTTAGAGTATTTAATGTTATATAACATTTCCTGGATTCGGCTTGGTTTCAGACATAGGTAATCAACCTTTTTTCAAAATAAGTTTTTCTATATAACTCGTCATAAAACTTATTTTTGATTACAATGCTACCACAATGTGTTCTAATATTACCACACCTTTTGCCTGATAATAAAAAAATACGAATAGACTTGACGAACCTAAAAATAACAATTAAAATAAACCTAACCTGTACCTAAAAATAACAATTAAAATAAATAATTTAAACAAATTGTTGTACTTTTTGTACTGGAAACGTTAAAAAGTATTCAAAAAGTGTAAAAAAAGACAAACATTTTTTTTTGGTGGAATTGACATTAGGTCTCATAATATTTTTTTGTTTATTTTGATGTCTAGAATGCATAGTTAAAATCTTTCGGAATGCTCACGAGCACCGTGTATACCTATGAACAGAAAGCTCGTCTCAGGGGCTACTTCACAAATAAGTAAGATTCCCTGGAAACCCCTAACTTTTGAACATGGTCCTGACACTACTGTCAAATTAAATAATGATGCATACTAACACTTGTTATCCAACCAATGAAA
>JALPQI010013116.1:0-36553 GCA_025490895.1 Thaumatotibia leucotreta
GATAATGACATTGACAGTCGCATACTCGCGATATTTCGCGCAAACTTCGTTTTGAGTTCATATCAAAACCGATGGAAATTTTACAGTTTACGCATAGTTTATACTGTGGTCTACTTAAACTTATCATTGTAAAGTTACGGTTTGATTCAAATAATTTCTGAACGGAATACGCGCCAACGCGTACTTTAAAAAAATGTTTCTGAACGAGTACTAGTGTTGTTCCTAAACGTTATTTTGTCGACATTCGATCAATTTAAAAATATATGTCATTGGTCAGTACAATCCAATAGGTTTAGTAGAATATGTTCCGAGAAAACCGCTTCTGTTTTGTAGCATCTGTAGTTACGAATTTATTAAGCATGAATTCATTTAATGATCAATTAACATGAGACATGATATACGTTGACGTAGCGTAACTAGCCTGAATGTACCTATGCCTATTGTACAAGGAACAAAATCGTCAATGTTTTTGGGCCGATCGTACACCACACGTAATGATTCATAGTAAACATGAAATCTGCGACCCCAATGTCTAAAATACAGAGTACAAATGCTACAAACTGTGTTTGGTTGTCGTTGGATTATATTTCGTTGTGTGTTGATTTAATACGTATGTTTTTTTTCTTCACATCTATTGTCTCTTTCTTTTTTCTCTTCATGTGAATATTTGAGTAATATATTTAGTTAGATATGTTCAAAAACGATATTTCACATAGTTAAAAAAAAGTATGATGCCATACACGTGCTCTCTGTGGTAAGTACTTATTTAAAATAGTTCACAAGCAAATCATAGCTCTACTGACTAGGTGACTAGCCACCAACTTTATAAAACGGAGCCTAGCTTGAGCTATTATTTACGGGCTGCACTTTCAAAACATATTTAAGCACAACAATAAATTTTATTAAATATTATTTCATTGGCAAAAATTACTTTAAATATTCAACTTCCAATGTAAAATGTTGCAAACGCAGTATTGCTAACTCGCGATTTTTTAAATTTTACCGCCGTTTTGTATTGCCACCGATAGACCGAACGAGTATAAATATTACTTAATACTGTCACTGCCGTTTGAACTTCTTTTTACGCACTTTACTTTTATGTTTACTGCTTAAATCGGGAATTGAATTTTACCACGAGATGTGAAATTCCAAATTGAATTATTGCATCATCAAAATACACTTGTGCTTTCGAGAGGAAAATGATAAAAGGACGATATTTGCTCATATTTACAGGCCTACTACCGCGAAAATCGAAATTCGTAAATTTCGATGATTTTTCTCTGTCACTCAAACGAAGGCGTCATTAGAGTGAGAGAGACAAATCCTCGAAATTTACGAATTTCGTTTTTGCGGTATGGCCGCTGGTCATACTAACAGGATTGTTATTTTTTTAGAAATTGCAATACAAAATTAAAATAAGTAGTTTTGTGTGCAATATTTCTTACAAAAAAAAAATCTGTGGGATGTGTGCTATTTGACTAAGAATTTTGCAGTTACATTACACTAAAAAATAAGTGCCTGATAGTTTTGAGAAATAATTACATTAACTTTCTGTAGGTTTATTTCATTTTGGATAATAATATTATTTCAAAAATATATTGAAATATTAATAACAAATATAAAAAAACAATCTATGAAAATGATTACTTAAAAAAAAAAATGCACCACATGGATTTATCATCGACTATTTTATCGTATCATTCTAACGTCGAGCAATGAACATCACTAAAATTGTAACCGTCGTTCATATTCAAAAGTTCAGTTGCTTTGTTTCGGTTGCAAAATGTAATTTTTTATCATTTTATCAAAAATCAGCACAATTATGTCGGGTAAACTGCAGGACTATCAAGTTTTAGACGTTCTGTGCGGCGGCACGTTCTACAAAGTGCGGCACAAGGTCACCAACGACGTATTCGCATGGAAGGCATACGACTGTACCGCGTACTCGAACGAGCAGCTGCGGGGCGTCGCGCACGACGTGGAGGCGATAAACAAAGCCTGCGGCGGCGCCCCGGGCCTGCTGCGAGTGCACGACACCGTGCTGCACGCGCCCTCGCGCACGCTGTACTTCGTGCTCGAGCACGGCGCCTGGCGCAGTCTCGCCGAGCTTCTCCACACTTGCGCCTCCGCCGACAAATGCGCCTCGGAGGCCTTCGTGTGGCACCTGCTGCTGGAGCTGGCGCGCGCGTGCCGGGCGCTGCAGAACGCTAAACTCTCTGTCCTCCATGTTCGTCTTACGCCTGCCACAGTTCTCATCGAAGAGGGCGGTGCCGTGCGCTTGCATTGTTGCGAGCCTTCGGCGACGCCCGGAGCGCCCGTTTCTTCCGTCCTACGGCAGCTGGGCGATCTGCTCGGCGCTTTGTGCGCGACTTCCCGTGCTGACAAGAACTCGCAGTACAGCGACGATCTCCTCCACATCATCGGCTTTCTGGCGGACGAACGGAACGCCAAGCTACACCCCGACGTTATTCTCTACCACCCCACGGTGCTCGCTAATATCGAAACGTTCTCGCGCCCCAAACATTTGAGTGAAATACTTGTCTCGGTTGATTACTCACATTCCACTTCAGTGAATAAGTGTGACTCTGAGAAGGCTGTGGAGTTGAGCAGGGCCGTGCAGCCCGCGCCGCGATCGTCCAAATCTCAGGAGAGTCCTATCTACTGCAATATTACACCTAAAAAATATTGTAACAAAGAAATTTTAGAATCTAACTCGCCTCAAGGCCAGTTGTCCCCTACTATTGCTGCCTTGGCGCTGGAGCTTCCAGGATTTGTTCCTCGCAGCCGAAAAGCGATTGCTGGAGCCTTGGATAACTACAATGTTGCTCAGCAAGTGACAGAAAACACTTTGAGCCAGCAATGGATGACTCGCCTCATTGCACTCAGACAAAGGGAACACAGTCTCAATCAGAGGGAAAGAGACCTCATTGCGAAAGAGATTATCAACAGTCCTGCTACCAAGATCATTCCTCTGAAAGATGCTGAGGTGCCAGAGTTTAGGGAAAGTAATGGGATCACACTTCCCCCTATGATAACACAAGCAGAGGACAGACAGTGGGTGTCTCGCCGCCATAAGAGATCTTCTAGCTCAGTGCGCCTTAAAAATCGGCGCAAAACATTTGCTTACGAAGATTTGGACAGCTCTCTGTCTGCTGACAATGGTGATGGCAGCATGATCATCACAGCCACCAAGTTCACCAAGGACAACATGCCTCAGAATTTGTTTCCTGAAACCACCAAGAAAGTGCACTTCACCCCGGCCAATCCTTTTGCAGAGAGTGATGAAAGTGTGACCCTGACATTCTATGAGTTGGATAATGTGGACAAAGAAGGTTACCAGTTGCCAAGACAGCAGGAGCAAGTGGTGAAAGACATCTCTAAATTCAAATACTTGGATTTAGAGAAGGTGACATCTGAGAAGCGTGCTGCCATGCCCTGGAGCCACTCCTCGCCGTCCAAGCAGGCCAAGATCTCACAAAACATATTTTCAGATGTCACCAACACTAAAGGCAACCTTAGAAAAACCCCATCAAAAACGAGTATCACTTCTAAAGGGTCAAATATCTCAAGATTCTCTATAGCTTCAGGTAGAAGCCAGTGGAGTGACTCCAGTAAGGTCAGTGATGGCAGCATTGCCGAGAGGACCCGAGCTAGCATCCGGCAGACACTGGCACAGACCCCAGTGGCTCCCGATGCTAAAAAGAAGAGCAGAAAGTCCCTGCTGCCATTCAAAACACCATTCAAATTCATTACTTCAACTAAAATTTAGACTAAAATAGTCTCTATGATTTAGTTTTAAGATGTTTGCAATATTAGTGCCCAGATTTGATAGTGACTATTTTTTATTTTAGTTGTGTGCTAGAATTATAGTTAGAAATATTTTTCTATTTTGAATCAGTGATTCCTAAAAAGCTTTTTAACTTTTGGTTGTGGTCTTTTATAAAATGAAGTATATAAAGCCAGAGTTGCACTCTGCTGATGTCTTCTGTAATGTAAGATGGTTACCTCCCCTAGTGCTAGGTTTAAGTGCTGAAGCTTCATATTCTCCAGTTCTAAATTGGATCCAGGTTTGTATTGTTTTATTTTATATTTTAATTGTATTATAATTGAGAAACGGACATCAACCCACCCTAAACCTAGAATAGTGAATAAATTATATAAATGAGATATATAATTATTGTACATTATGTTACTAAATGCAATGCAACTATGCAGCTTACAAATTATTGTGCTTATTTTGCTTTATTTCATGTAAATTTCTTTACATAGCTATATGTAGCATTACATGTAGATGTAAGTGTGCATCTGAGAAACAATGATTTAAACTAAATATCAACTTGTTTTGAATATTTACATAAGTGATAATGAGGATACTCATAAAACGTGTTTAGTCTTAATGTCTTCCACTTGTAATAAAATCAACATCAATATCTAAATGATTATAAAATTTATTTTTGATACAGATGCCATATTTTAAATTTAAAATGTATTAGATTATACCAACTTATTATAAGAAAATAGGATAAGAGATTAATAAATAGATAATTTTAAGAAGTCAGATTTTTATTGTTGTCCTTTCTTACATAGTTAGTATCACGGGTGACAGGTCATGTGGTATGAGAATGGGCGGAGGTTAGCTGCCCTTCTTTTTCTTGAGCGCCTTGTCGGCACCTTCCACAAACTTTTTGGGCAGACCATACTTCTCTATCAGCAGTCTGGCCATGTAGTATTGCTGAAAGAACATATAAATACAATTATAAGAAAGTTGTTAATGGAACAAAAAATGTGGTTTACCACTTTTTGACTTTATAACCACTAAATAGAGTCGAAAAGTGACAGACCAATATTTTTGTTAGTTATCGGACCCCCTCATATATACTGAACAGAGTTGGGCAAAAAGTAATATGATTACTTCTATAAATTACATTTGTACGTGTACTTTGTAATAAATATTACAAAGTACACATACAAAAGTAATCTGAAGGAGTAATCATATTACTTTTTGCCCAACTCTGATACTGAATCTCTCAATACATTTTATGTTGGTGGCAAACAAACACACGGCCCCTACTCAACCGTAGACTCTGCATGTTAATAATCAGAGAAACGGTATTTTTTTACGTCGCACTTGTCGCGATGGTGAAATAGGAGCCAGGTCTTTATATATAATTATAGTTATGCAGAAAACAACCAACTTTGCTTGTTTGACAATGCAGAAAGCGACTAAACTCAATGTGTTAAAGTCAAAGCTTAAGTCAGATAAAAATTAAATTGTCATTGGTTGCTTTCTGCAAAACTATGGTCAAATATATGTGGATTATACCTGGTCCCCTTGCAGCATGAGCTGGTCGTTCTTGGCCCCCGGAGTCCGCGTGATGCCGCAGGAGGCCGCGGCGCCGCGCTGGCAGGCCCGGGCTAGCTCTGGCAGACTGAAGCCGAAGGCCTCTAGATTCGAGACTAGGGTCACCTGCAATGTGACAGGAATGGTTACTCTTTTGAAGTTGCTGGTACTTGGATTTCTTAATTGGGTATCTAGTAGGGCAAATCTTGGTTAATCGGTGATAGATATGTACAAAATATTGAAGGTGACGTTAAGGTAAAATTTTTAATGAAACATATGCTGTTTATAAAATGCAGGATTATTTGAAATTTTAATAAATTATTCATCAATAATTTTATTTATTGCGTTATAATTATTAGGTGCCAATTAACGTGATTGGTCCAGCAGCGTGATACGATATGCAACAATGGATTTAGTCGACAGTGACACTTCTGCGGTTCTGCCCCATGCCAAGGGACGAAGCGATATGTCGTGACACTAACGCCATACGGCGTAGCTATCGGCCTGTGCCATCATTGGCGTATTCACGAGTTTCCTTGGTCGTCTATGGTCGACTGTGGCGGTCAATCTGTGGTGTGTGGTGGGTGTCGCACGAAAGGTCAAGACATCGGAAACGTTATTACCAAACTGAGGCACTGGTCTCACCGCGAGCTACTAAGCTATGAACGATCAGCTATAAACACGAAAAAAAAAATACGCACTCCCGTGTAAATAAAAGAGACACGGCTATACTCGCCCAGCTATCAGCTATGAAATGAAATGAAATTAATTTATTAGCACAAAACATAACTTAGAATTACATCACCGCCGAGCGAGTATCGCCGTGTCTCTTTTATTTACACAGGAGTGCGTATCTTTTGTTCGTATTTATATCCGATAGTTCATAGTTTAGTAGCTCGCGGTGAGACCAGTGCCTGAAGTGGAGTTGGGTAAAGGGTAGGACATATTGTCAGGCAGCGTGATGGCAGGACCAAAATGTTAACGGACACGTGGTATCTTTCAGATGGGAGAAGCGCAGGCCGTCCGCTCGATGGGTGGACTATATTCGAAAGAGTGCGGGTCACTTTTGGATGAGGTTAGCTCAGGACCGGGAGTCCGGAACCAGTGGCGTACAGGAAAAGAGGCCCGGATCAAAATTCTTTTCGTTGTCTTATTTTGTGTCCCTAAAAAACGTGACGGAGTGGTGATTTTTGTATGAGATGAGACGATGTTTTGTTTTCATGTATGGATTAAAATCTAGCGTGAAAAAGAAATTGCACTATTTTTTTTATATACTGAGTCGAAACGAAATAGCAACTAAAAGCGTGACAGAGTGGTATGAAACAAGACAACGAAAATAATTTTGTCCCGCCTATGCTCAGCAGTGAGCGATTAAAATAATAAAAATAAAATATTTTAACCCATATAATGTCCCACTGCTGGGCACAGGCCTTCTCTCATATATGAGAGGGATTGGGCTATAGTCCCCACGCTGGCCCTAAGCGGGTTGGGAACTTCACATACACCTTTGAATGTCTTCGCGGATGTATGCAGGTTTCCTCACGATGTTTTCCTTCACCGAAAGCTAATGGTAAATATCTGATATAGTGAGAGATTAACGGCTGAAAATGGTGATGATGTGGTACTGTACCTTCTTGTTCCCGCTGCGGTTGACGACCTGCATGCGTATGGGGTCGAGCTTGGCTTTGGTGAGCTTGCAGGTGCCGTCGGCGAAGCGCATCTCGGTGCAGGCCGTGAGCCGCGCCGCAGCCGTCGCCATCAGGGCGTCCCATTTCACCACCTCCTGGGGTCATATACGAAACGTATATGAACTAATGCTATATTATTCACGTATAAATTCAATTTGTATAATTTCGTAACGTATAAAGTAGAATTGGTATAAATTACTAAATCTATAATATCATAATATATAATTTCATTTTGTATAATTTACTTTACTTATAACATTGTTTACTATAACAATACATTGACATAATAATGAAATACTATAATTGGGCATTGTAATGGAACATCGAATCAAGCGACAGAAGTCTGTCACTGAAAATAATGACTTTAGTTTTTGACAGAAAGATTCAACTGAAATGACAGGCTTTAGTCGCTTGATTAGGTATTCCATAACTATGCCCAATTCATGTAAGTTTAGATATTTTAGGGTAATAATCTTTTCTGGTAGCAGTTTATTTATAATGGGAGTCGCAGTTCTAACCTAACCTACTTTTCTGGTAACAGTAATTTCTGCAGGGTCGCAGTTCTAACCTAACTTAACCTATTTTTCTGGTATCAGTTTATATCACTAAGGGTCGCAGTTCTAAGCGAACCTAACCTACTTTTCTGGAATCCGTTTGTGGCGTACCTCCCCACTACCTCATTATATGTACGTATATCTAGATATCTATTATTATATATGTATCCAGTAGAGCCGACTGCGTTCGGCGCGTAAGTTCATTAGTCACCTATTATACACCAACCAAAGAGCACGCGTCTTATTATTTACCGTCACCTTCTGATAAACCAACTAAAATACATCAAACGGTAAAGTTGTGACCCCGACGTGATATTAGTGGGGGTCCTACTTCTAACCTAACCTACTTTTCTGGTAGCAATTTATTTCTACATGGGTCGCAGTTCTAACCTAACCTACTTTTCTGATAACAGTTAATTTCCGTGGGGGTCGCAGTTCTAACTTAACCTAACCCATTATGGGTAGCAGTTTATTTCTACGGAGATCGCCGCTCTAACCTAACTTAACCTACCTTTTCTAGTTCCATTTATTTCTGAGAGGTTTATTTACGAACTTATTTGAGACGTTTATTTTATTTTAATCTGTATTTGTTATGAAGATTATATGAAACAGAATTAGTTAAAATGTTTGATATATGAAACGGTGGTATGTTTAATGTATGTTAGGTATATTATTTTTAGCTTATACTAATTGGAAATATACATTTTGTGTATTATATTAAACGATTTTATACGTTATGAACATTTGTAAACTGAAATTATGCAATAAGTTTGTATTAATTTCGGTACGCACCCAAAATGGGGACGGTGACCACGGCAAAGAAAAACGGCATAACTCCGCTTTAGGGGGCGGCCACAATAAAAAGATTGGAACCCATCGGTTAAACGATTGTCCTGTATTTTTGATATACCTGTACAAATAGTGTAACAGAAATAGTGGTGATTCATTTAACATTTTCTATTACTTTTTCCTGAAACGAATCATTACTATTTTGGTTACTTGCTGTATACGCCTCTGCAGTAGGGTGCTTCTTACTTTTGCAATTTTGTAGGATGTTCGAACCAATAAAGGAGCTCTTTGTTCTCCCGATTGCAATTTTCTATGGAGCACCCTCTCATTTTATTATTTGATAAGTAAACCATGTTTGTTTTTTTTTCAATTATTATAAACAATAATTAGGGGTCGCTATCAAAGTAAGAAGTTCAAGAAAGGCAAAATGATTACTTAGTCGTTTTTTTATTACTTCGGTAGCGATCTCTACTTTTTGTTGATAATAATTGTAAAAAAACAAATATGGTTTACTTATCAAATAGAATGAGAGGGTGCCCCATAGAAAATTGCAATTCGGAGACCAAAAAGCTCCTTTATTGGTTCGAACACCCTACAAAATTGCAAAAATCGTCGGCTGACAAGCAAAACTCACTATAAAAACTGTCATTACTCTTAGCAACCTCTTATGTCAGTATTGAATCAGAACTGAGATACGATCTCTATTTTAAGTAGGTATTTGTTACTTAGTGAGTTTTGGTTGTCAACCGATGAAATAAGAAGCACCCTAATTTGTACAAATAGTGTAACATAGTGGTGATGTATTTAACATTTTATACGCCTCTGCAGATGACAGAAGTTCTTACCTGTTCCTGCGCTTGCAGCGCTTTAGCCAGCTTGTCGTCCAATACGACGGCTCCCTTCTGTGCCGGGGCGATCAAATTGCGTGCCTTCACGTACTCCGTCAGCGAAGCTCGGAGCTCCGCTGCTGACAGGAGGCTGCCCTTTCTGGAACAACGTGATAACATTTTATCAACAATGAAATAAAAACACCAGTGGCCTATACCACAAAACTTTACAAGCGTACAATTCTACAAAATTGTATAAAATCTCATACAAAAAGTTGACAATTTTGTAGAATTGTACGCTTGTAAAGTTTTGTGGTATAGGGGCCAGGATGCTTAGCCAAGTTGCCAATCGCTAACGCTTAGTAGCGTATCGTAGTTTTCCCTATCTGTCACTCTTTCATATTAGTGCGACAAAGACAGTTAGCTGCCTTTTGTTTACTATTGACGATTAAGCGTTTGCGATTGGCAACTTATCTAAGTACTCAGACCGACAACATCGTCAACTCCTGATGATGCCGCGTAGAGAGGCGAAACACGTATTAATAGGATTATGGGTTGCTGGTTTGTTGTAGTTATTTGGATATTTATTTTTGCGATGGGAAAATTAATTGCATGCAAAAAATATGCAAGTAATTATAGCCGGTTACACTAATCAACTTACTCGTACTGTATCGCGGAAACTCGGGAAATTGAAACACTGTCACATTGACTCTTAAATCCAGATTGAATGATTGCGGACGTGCAGGACTGCAGGTGAACATGTGATATATCATATAAGTTACAGCTCAGTTTTAACCCTTAATTTGGCAGAGATGGGAACATTAAAAAAACTGATTTTTCTTGATGAATACAGTTTTCGTGGGTCATTAGGACCCCAAAAAAAATAATAAAAAAAATCTTGAGGTTTCAGTTTTTCAGGAAAATTATGTTCGGTGTGTCGAACACTGCCAGCTGATCAGGAACTAAAAGAGTGAAATAATTTACTACACAATTATGAGAAACATGCAATTTTATTATTAGAAAATGAATAGAACAGGTATTGTTTACAATTTCTGAGTATGGAACGAAGTTTCTGAGTACGAAACGTGTTTTTGACACCTCAAAGTAATTATAAGAGTCATTTTTAAATGCATTTATTTCAGGAAGCTTTGCTCAGTTACAAACGTAATTAAATATACTTCATAAGCTAATCTTTGAACTACGTATGAAATGGTTTATTTTATGATTAGTATACCGGATATTTTTATTTTTTATTTTATCCTTTTCATTTTTGGTTGGGGTACTTTCGTACAACCAGGAATGTATGAGAATCCTTACTGTACGAATGTACCCCAATATTTTTGTTGAGGGAGAATATCGTTATTTCTAAATGAAATCGTCGATGTATGACAAAAATATTTGTAAATAAATACAGACAGTTGAAAACAAAACTAATACTGTGGTAAAAATATTATGTACGAAGGTAGGTACCCCACGTATGGGGCGCTTTCGTGCAATTTTCATTTTTTGGGAAAAACTATCTGACGTTCTTACCTTGCCTTGTATTAGCTCTAAGCCGAACTATAAAAAAAAACTAGTACTTTTTTTTCTACGAGGCATAGATAGAGTAAAAAGTACGGACGACCCGGATCGGATCGGATTTTGTTGAGGGAAAATGGCCAACTTCGTCATATAGCACAGAGTCTTCAGGTCTTGGTTTAGTGGGATTTTAGACTTCATTACATGATTTTTTTTCTCGTTTTGCTGATCTGTTGGTTTGCACGAGCCCATGATAAATGTCAAGACGAAAATGTTTCAGGGGGACTGCCCCTGCAGATGCGTCGTCAGGTAAACTGTTTATGCTTAAATTCATAAGGGATGAATTTATTGATGGCGCTGGAGATGAACTGTCGGAGTCCAATCTAAGCAGATCTTCGTCACTTTCAGACTCCCCACTTAGGTCTGAAGCAGCACTTCTTATAGGGACAAGGGCCAAAATTTTGTCATTTCGTTCGGGTATTTTACACTGTAAGGATGCAAAAAAAAGTAAAAGTGTAATAAAAAAGAAAAAATGCAACCACTCGCACCCATGAAAACAAGTAAAAAACAGGCAATTAGAAAGTGATTATGAAATTTAGTCACAAGTAAATCGATACCCTAGTTCATAAATGTACGCATTACTAGTTGTAAGTAAAATCTTTACTTTAGGTATAGATTGATAAGACGCCTACCTACTTGAACTTTTTTACAAAAACTTAGTAGGTAGTTCTATGGTATCGATATAAGTGATATTGATATAACATTTAACGTACATCAAAAAATGATTAAATCGAAAAAGATTAATCTTTCGAATAAATCAAGCATAATATCAAATATATTTAGTAGTTTAACGTAATAAATATATTTAATCGGTTATGTGCATTCCCAGATCTTAATTCTTAGAGTGCTTGGCTATGTTCGCCACACCGAACATGCAAGCATAGCCCTCATACACTGCGTAGCTGGCGGTGTTCGCCACACCGAACATGCAACAACCATACTAGTTTACTAAGAACATGGCGGTGTTCGGCACCTCGAACATGACTTTTCAAGTGTCACTGTCACGGAATGAAGTCATAAACTAAATTAAAAACTCTTTAGTTCGATTTATTACCTAATTGGTAACTGAGAAATGTATTTTTTATGAAAGAAAAGCTATAAAAAACTAATATTAAGTCATAAATACCTTGACAATACTTCGCGGTTGCCGTCTCGCCGCCATTTTGCGTGCACTACTGACACATGAGTGTTGCCACAGTAATGATTTAATTTTCTACTAAGTAAAAAAATACAAAGCTACTATTTAAGTAAAAAATAAAATAAACAAACTCGAAAATGTGTCCCGTAGATTTTTTTAAAATGTATGTTCGCCACGGCGAACACTGTCCAATTAAGGGTTAAGCAGCATTTAATTGAAGCCATTTATGACAGTGTATACAATGTACTATATTCGACCTAAATAAATCAGTTTATTTGACAAGACTGACAGTTGTATACTAACTTTAACGCGAGTACATCAGCAAGAGCGGCAGTGACGGAGTACATCTCCCGCACCAGCGGCGGCGTGTAGTCGGCGCCATCTTCGTCGTCGCCCGCGGGGGGCGGGGCCAGCGCCGCGGGGGGCGGGGCCAGCGGCGGCGGGGCGTGGACGCGGACGAGCGGGTGCAGTCACCTCATCGCGGCATCCCCGCCCCGCCTGTATACTAACTTGAGCGCGAGTACACCAACAACAGCGACAGTGTACCGTCAACGGTAAACATATGTTATACACTTTTTTTACTCATGTTTGGACACACTTTCTAAAATTGTATACATATTTATACCTTTTACTGTGTTCATCTCTCGCTTTTGCGACAGAGAGTACCCTACTCCGCGCCATCATCATCCGCTGGGGCGGGACGCGGACATTCGATTACTACATCACCCCGTTACGGTATCCCCGCCCCGCCTATATTAAGACTCGGAACCGGTTAAAAAACGGTATTATTTTAAACTGTAATAAGAGCATAAACGTTTTAAGAACTTTTTTTATTTGAAATAGGCTTACTCATGGGCACAGTGGCCTACGATGGAGTGAGTTTGCCCAAGGTGCCTATTCACCTTTGACTTGAAGGTTGACGGGTTATATGATCTCGGAAATATACACGCCGGCAGGGAATTCCACTCCTTGGCAGTACGCATAACTCCATTCTAACCTAAATAAACCTGTTTATTTGAGAAGACTGACACACTGACAGCTTTATACTAACTTTAGCGCGAGTACATCAGCAAGAGCGGCAGTGACGGAGTACATCTCCCGCACCAGCGGCGGCGTGTAATCCGCGCCATCATCGTCGTCGCCCGCGGGGGGCGGGGCCAGCGCCGGCGGGGGCGGGGCGTGGCCGCGGACGAGCGGGTGGGCGGGGTTTAACGCGGTCACGGCGTCCACGCCCTTTTCGAGTTCACGGACTTGGAGTAAGCCCTCCTGAAACAAACACTCAATATTTAGATAGGATTAAGTGGCAATGAGGGTTTTTAATTTTTTCTGCCACTATGGGGCGGTGAGATGTGCGTAAACTGACTGTCAAAATAAATACGCGCATTTAATTTTCAATATATATTTTCAATATATTCTTAAAACGATTACTTCAGGAATATTGTCTTCTTAAATAAGCCCTTCTCGAGTTCGCGGACTTGGAGTAAGCCCTCCTGGAATAAAAATGACTCAATTTTCAGATAAAATTACCAGATAATTTTTTTTATGATATTTGACGGCCTCCGTAGCGCAGACGGTAGCCCTGCCCACGAAACTAGAGGTCCGGGCTCGAGTCCCAGCGAGGGCATTTAAATAAATTAATCATCACATCATCAGCCTGCGATAGTCCACTGCAGGACGTAGGCCTCTCCTATTAACTATGCGTATAGACGCATTAGGAGGTAAATGCCCATAATCGCCACGCTGAGCAAGCGGATTGGCGATCGCAGTAATGTGTCCACTATGATGACGCTGCTGCCCATCATCAATCTTTAATCAAATATGGTCAGTGACACTTCAACCCTTTAGTCGACTCTTACGACACCCGCAGGAGGAGTTGGGGTGGTGACAAATGTATTCTTACTGCCGTCACCACACGGCTGACCACTCTCAATATTCAGATAAAATTACCCGATATTTTTTTTAATAATATTTGACGGCATCCGTAGCGCAGTCGGTAGCCTTGCCCACGAAACTAGAGGTCCAGGCTCGAGTCCCAGCGAGGACATTTAAATAAATTAATATCTTGGGACATTTTACACGATTCGACCTAATCCCACGGTAAGTTCAATTAAGACTTGTGATGTGGGTACCGAGCGACGCTATATACGGAATGTTTCATTCAAATCGGTCAGTATAGGAAAGAAACTAAGACATACGAAAATTTGTTCTTAGGAACCATGTCACAGATTTTGATAAAAAGAAAAACTGCATTCATACATTTGAAAACATCATTATACCCAGCTAGGGAATCGAACCCAATTGGTATTGAAAAAATAAACTTACACTATTTCTATTCAGATATTACTTGTTTAGATCTTAAGCACTAAATGTCTCTAAGAAAAATGAAGTCTAAAATAAATGGAATTCATTATTTTCACGTACTTAAATTTAACGTATTGCGAAAACACAAATCAAATTATTTATTAACTAAATATTTTGATTTGTATTTTTTATTTTTCCCCAGTAGTCACACTACATAATACTATATAAACTATAAATATTAGATGTCATATACCAAAGAAAAACGACCAAGATCACCTAACGTCTAAGGTGTTTCTAGCAAAATTCTAATAGGATGTGCAGGCATGTATTGCTTGCCCTTAGAGAATGGTCAAAGGCGCCTAGCCCTGTAAGGGATTGCATATACCCGAGAAATTTAACCGGTGGTTGCTAAGACCGAGTGGCCGAGGGGTACAGGCATCAGCCGCGAAAGCTGAGTACGTGGGTTCGATCCTCACCTCGGACGTTAGGTGATCTTGGTCGTTTTTCTTTGATATATGACATCTAATATTTATACCTTTTATTTTACTAGGTGTTAATTGTGTAAATCTTAGTAAAAATGTTTTTTTTTTCATATTTATCAACGCAGTTTTCCTTATTATTAAAATCGATAACATGATTCCTAAGAACAGATCTTCGTAAGTCTTATAGTTATAGATTTTCCTATGCTGACCGATTTGAATGAACCACCCTGTATAATAGGTAGATACATATTATATAGACAACCATCATGACTCATGACCAAGGAACAAAATATTTGTGATAAATAAATACACAAATAATGCTCTCGCCGGGACTCGAACCCGGAACCAACAGCTTCGTAGGCAGGGTCACCATCACTACCAACTTGGGCTAGATAGGCTGACAAGTTTGTCCCAAATTATTTATGGCTTGGTCATGGTTGTTTTCGATGTATTTAAGTATCTCTGTGTATCTGTCTATCACACATTTAACATAGTTTGATACCCACAAGACAAGCCATTTTTGAGCTTAAATGGTCAATTTCTGTAAAAGTGTATTATGATAATTTTTTATATATTTATATTTATTTATTTCGGAACATATATTATGTCCACATAAATTATATTTTTCAATCTAAATATGTATACCTTTTGCATGGCTTCCAAGAATTTTCCTACTTTCTTGTATGAAGACTTCTTAACATCCATCGTTCGGTCCGGAGGGCAGAAGGGTAGTAAATAATTCCTGAAAATTCACACAAAACAACTTCACATTATTCGTATAATAAATAGCCATACACGTGTGAGATGATGACAGCCGAAAACATGATAACAGCTTTTCCATACATAATATCAAAACCGCATTAGCAATATGTATAAAACGTCAATATTTTTCGCTATTTCGGGTTTACTCCCATAGTAAACGTGGCTCAAAATTATAGGTGGGGGTCGGAACTAAATGCATTTTTTACGAAATTTCAAAATGAACACCTGGGAACACTTTAGCCAAGAAAAATACGAATTTTATTGAAAAATATGTATCCAATTTTAGTTCCTATCTCGGAATCTTAAACTTACAATGTTTGCGTATGAAGATATGTTTATTTTCTTGATGTATGTGCTCTTTCATGTCCACTTGACAAGTGTTAGAGACTTTACATCTCTTGTTATTTTATTATTCTTATATTTCAATTTATTTACAATCAATTTTATGTTTCAGTGTTTTTATGTATGTTAGTTGTAAGATCTACCATGACTATTTGAAAAAACAAGTCCCGCCAAGTTTCTTACCGTTTCTTCTCGAGTCAGTGCTAGTGTAGTCAGTAACTTAGACCATTCAAAAGAGTTTGTTGCTATCCCAATTTGAATTAAAGACTTTGACTTTTTGTTCTGCGGTCGCCAATCAGCATTTACCTCCTAATGCGTTTATACGCATAGTTAATAGGAGAGGCCTACGTCCAGCAGTGGACTATCATAGGCTGATGATGATGATTTCTTGTTAAAGTTTTGCACCGAAAGTTCCGACCCTGCCACCATATATAACATGAACGTCTAACGCCAGCTCAAAAATGCCCCCAAAACCATTGTTCAATTGTGCCAAGATGCGCAGGACATATCGTTTTTCGTGACACCGTGCATATTTCGGCGCAACATCTTTGACAAATGTTTATAGAATATAACCAATCAAAACTTTGATGGACCAATCACAACTATTTTTATATGGCGGTTTAAGTTTTTATAGGTTGATATTGGAATTCATTACCGTGATGCATTGCAGAGGGGGTGACATTTGTCAACTAAAATTCAAGACCGTTTTTGAAAGGCAATTTAGTATAGCGTGCGGTTTCCATGTTTTATTTGTTCGTAGTTCCGACCCCTAATAATAAGAGGGCTATGTCCAGCAGTGGACTGACAAGCTGACGATTGTTACCTATACAGCAGACTGGAGAGCAGAGGTAACTCGACGGATTTGGCGTGCAGCTTGAGGAAGCTGAGCAGCGCCCAGCGCAGCAATCCGTCCATGTCTTGTGGGATGCCGTCTTCCGGGTCCGCTGTCAATTCATTCATAGTACATTATCGCAGATTTTTTTTTAAGTCCTTTGTAAAAAATACATATCTGACCTGTATAAAAACTCTTATAAAGATACAAACACAATAAAAACAACTAATTATGTGATACTATTTAAGCACAATGTCAGCCAATTTATACACCATTTGTGCGGTTTCTGAATCGCAGAGTTTGCAAATTGCGTAGCGTAGGCATATACGGATATTACGGATACAGACATGTAACCTCCAAAATTTGGTTTTTAGATGAGGTAAGTACTTCCAAATATATCTCTGAATCAAAATATTAAAAAAAAACCGGTCAAGTGCGAGTCGAACTCGCGCGGAAAGGGTTCCGTACCATTATCAATTTATTATTAAAAAAATACAGTTAAATCAACCTACCTCAAAAACTATAGGAGATAATTTTTCAGACTTTGAGAGCTGATATCTCGAAAACGATTTACTTAAATAAAAATGTGATTTATAAACCTTTATATCATTTTCAAAGACCTTTCTTTTAATACTCCCATACGCTTATATACAACTAAAAAAAATTTCTATCCCTCAGTTACATGTATGGAGGGCCCCCACCCCAATGGTTTTTTTTACAATTTAGTATCATAATCCTGTAGCGGTTCATACAAAACATATCCCCACCAAATTTCGATACTGTAGCATTTACAGTTTCCGAGTAAATCGGTTGTGACAGACGGACATGACGAATGTATAAGGGTTCCGTTTTTGCCATTTTGGCTACGGAACCCTAAAAACAGATGTCATCCCACAATGTCGTAACAGATGTGCTTATCATAGAAGAAATCAACTGTGAAAGACTCTGGTTGTCACGGGATTCGAACCCGCTTCCTCTGGATTGCCGGTCCAACGTGCTTCCAATTACACCAGACGACCTTCCGTCGATCACAGCGAATTTAGTCAATGTTATTGTGAAGCTAATTACTAGCAGATGTCATTTTCATGGTAATTATAATCTACTATATATATTTTTTTATTTGTCCATACTGAGCGAACTGTAGTAAGTAGCATTATTTTTTAAAAATCATCCCCACGTATAGGGAAAAAACTTTAAAAAAAATGTTTTTTGTTTTGTTCTAGTTCTACTACTTTGACGGATTATCAATATGGATACTTATAATATGGATACTGGCGCTTACCGAATCATTTTCACATCCCTAATTTATGTTCGCATCCCTATCCACTTAAATCTACCCTTTTATATTTTCCTATTTTGCAAACCACCTTGGGGGTAGACGGGAAAACAAGTGACATCAACCTTACCGCTCCGAACGCCAGGTCGAGAACATCTCCCTCCGGCTAACTTATTCGCGAGTGACGTGAAAACCAAGGAAAACCACGGAAAATCATCTATATCTCTATACAAATATACGCCCCGGGGCAGAAGAGAGCAGAAGTGTGGCAGCGCGTCCTACAAAACCTAGCACGCGGGGACATTCGTTGAACCAGGTTTGCTCCCAATTCCCTTCTCTTTTTTCTCCGCTTCCCATGCTGGTCCTTCGAACCGGATCAGTTTTAAAATTCTCAATTTTGATCTAAACATAATAGTTTTTCAAAAGGAGAATGGGCATTTTGTCCCATCGATGTATACGATTGAGACGTACCTTGTTTGAAAGGGCTTGGCCATAGGATTATTTGTTTGTATGACACCAACATTGGGTTGCGTGCAGGGACCGAGATATTTAAAAAAAAAAGCTGTATAAATAATAAGGTTTTTCTCAAATTATTCACTGTATAATTAATTGAATCGTGCTTTACATGAAAGAATGCGAAAAATGCTACCGGTATATATATTTAATCGTATCGTAGAGTCTATAAAAGGGTTGAAATTAGCTCATGTAACATATGCCTGTAACGAGAAACACTTTTTTTTCAATAAAGCACGAGTGTATACACATGTAGTGCACATCATTGTAAAGGTACCGATGCAAGCTATTTTTCGTAATATAAGCTTGCACTCCAACGAATGCAGGAACCGAAATATTATTATTTTATTAGTTAATTAGCGGTAATTAACGACGCCATACTTTTTCCACTCGACACTAGATGTCGCATGGGTACCAGAATGGACGATTTTTATTTTTGATCTAGTCAATTGAGTTATATGCCATTTGAAAGAGTTTTCCTAACATTATATTTTTACATAACACTGAATGCTGAAAGTGTCCAGATTTTTTATTTTTACGGGTTTAAAAAAAGCGCTGTGCGGTGAAAATCTGAACTAAAATAATTATATAAATAATCAAACTTTTCTAAGTAATTTTCGCGGTTATGTTGGGCTTAAATTAATTAAAATTAATATTTATTCATTTTTGTAATTAATATACAATAATCATAGCAATAAATACTGTAAGGAAATTAGCCCGGTACAACACTAGCGACAGTACCGGCATGTCACTTCACTACGGCGTCGGTGGAGCTGTCAACGGACGTTACACGGATATGGCGCGTCGCGGTTACTCTATCTTAAAATTACTGTGTGATTGCCTTGTTAACCATTGAATAAATTATGTATTAGTGATGAAGCGGTGTTTTTACCCTAACAGCTTCAGAAGTGAGATATTATCATACGCCTACTAAAGTTTAATTGACCAAAATGGGAACAATCTATTCCGCTGGTATCGGAGTCCCATTGTTGTGATTGAAATACTTGGATTCACCTGATTCTAATGAGTGAATGCACCAATTCTACTAAATGCATTATTGCTATAGTATTAATAATAAACGACGCAATCATACAAAGTACTTCGCGTAAAGGTAACCGGTAACTTCGTCGTCATGGTAACTTATCGTGGTAGGTCTGTGGCTAATGTGAATTCATCTCTTAACAGAGTTCCTAAATATTACGCACGGTAAGCTTGTTACAAAGAGGCAGATAAGAAATATAAAAAAAACCGGTGCGCGATGCACAGGTTGAAGATAATCTTAAAAGGGTGCCTCGGTTGTGTGGTGTGTGTTTTGATTTGTTTTCAGATTTATAGTAAGCACTAAATATTACATTTATGTGGACCAAGAACAAACTACAAGTTAATGGTACTAGTATACCATAGTATACCCAGAGCTGCAACAGTGCTGCATAAGGCATAACACAATCAAAGCAATGTACCATGGAATAACAGGTGGATTGTTGTATGATACATAAATGTTGGAACTTAGTAATCCCATTATTTAGTTGGATTTAATTAATTGAAGTCCCAAGGTAAGAGCCGAATAAAAAAAAAAGTGTACATTTAACGGTGAGTCTTAACTTATTTTAATATATGTCAAGTTTAGTATCATATTGACAGATTGGTCACCATTTCTCCTGAATAAGTTCCTTGTTTACATGAAGAGAAAGAATGGAAACTGTATAGAATAATTTTGACAGTTTCATACTAATTGTACTGTTCAGTATGTATGGACAAGTGTATTGCATTGATTTGGTTTGTGAGTTTTATCTTAGGTACATTTCAATTATTATTTACCTATGAATGTGGAATACTATGAAAGCCAAGCCGTTCAATTAGGAACAGTCCAACTATAGTCTGTGATACTTAAATAACTTAGACGATATTTTAGTAACATGGTATCATCTTCTACATCTTTGTGGAATGTACAAAGTGAACAACATTCATAATTTGTTACAACCTATGCCATGTTCATTCACAAGAATTTGATGAAATGATCATACTCTCTCTCATCTTTTTAGTAATTATCATAATACTTCATACCTAATGATATGAAATAAGCATAAACATGCTATGCTTGTTATTCTTAATATGTGACCATATATTAGTCAGTACAGGTTATGAACTGTGCATTCTATTTGTGTACAGTATACTACAAAAATAGGTCTTCACCTTAAGAACTCATTAATTTGTCAATATGGTGTATAGCTTCCCACTACACCTACATGCAATATTAACATTGAAGTCAACAAAATGGTAATAACTCTTTTATTATGAAATTCTACCATTTTGCAATAAGTACACTCGTGCACATATAAGACATTGAATTCCTATTAATTGTTGTTTCTAGTATGGGAAAATACTTATTTGGATTTTAAACATACAAGTACCTATTACAAGTAGGACTTAATGTAAGGCGTGAAATATGAATGCCTGATTCAGGCATCTAATGCAAATGTTTAGTATACCTACTACAAAGTCATCACCATTATCAGCTTTGTTATACAGAGATTGATGCAATGAATACTTTGGTTAGACATTGTCATGCAACGGTACAACAGTGACATGCCTTCTTGGCTCATCAAGTCATCCGCTATCTGGTTTTAACCTTATATTTCAGATGCATGTTTTCGAACAGCTACTTAAATAAACTTAGATTATCTTGAACTTTCAAGTCTTTCACAGAAGTGTCTGAGGTATTATACTGCTACATCACTTACAATGAAATGGATAAAATGATATCAATAATATTTACTTATCTAAGATTTGGGTAAGTGCAGTTGGCATATTGACTTATGGGGTTTTTGTTTCACATTGGAAGTTGAAAAATGATCTGTTGGAAGAATGCATAACCTACAAGGTAAATTGCTTATTTAAAATGTTTAATGATTCTAACCTATTCACTGTTATTCATCATCATCATAATGATTAAAGTTGCCAGTTACATGAGAAGTTCAGTTGAGGCCACTTCATTATTTAACAATTTAATATTCATTTCACCCTCAAAGTATAACTGATATGTATTACAATTATGCAAGACGCATCATGAACAATACATTTATGTATATGACAATTGCACACAATAAATGTGTTCAGTGCTTTATAATTTGTCCAGTTACAGAGATGCTGTGTTGGGTATGATACATTTGTGCAGTACATATAGTTTCTTTAAATACATGGGAACCTCAATAATACGAACCCTCAATGTGGCAAACCTTGATAAATGGTAATACTATTTAAATTTATATCTATTGAATCAACAAAACATATTTAAGGAATTTTTGCAATGTGCTTACCTTTTATGGAGCTGCTTGGAAGTGAACAGCCAAGTTCCATATGATTATTATCATGGGACTTATGGACTGGTGTTATTGTTATATACCATTTTATGAACTTGTGTCTCTTACAGAATATAGTTACTGAAATGTTGTGGTTTACATAGCAAATCCTGTTTCTTATAAAGTACACTACGATGATATGATGACATGCAGAGAATTCTTTTCACAGGTTTAATTATTGAATCCAGCATGTACCTATATGAATGCTCTTAGTGTACAATGTTCACTATGAAATGATGATGTTCAAGAATTCTCAGATTAAGAACTGAGTTAATTGGAAGAGGTGATTCTTGCCTTGTGGTTTAATGATAATGACTCAATCTTTTGCAGGTTTGATGAATTTTGTCTAATGAAAAATGCTTTGGTTATACAGCGTTATATGACCATTCATGATAGTATATTCATGCTGGGCAGCAGCGTCATCATAGTGGACTGGGATAGGCTGATGATATGACATATTACAGTGTTCACTATAAAAGGAATATGTTCACAAATACTCAGATTGGTACCTGAGTTAATGAAACACGTCCATCCTAATTTATAGTTTGGTGCTGATGTTGCCCACTATTATAAATTTAAAAGTGTGTCTTTTATCGTTTTCTGAATGGCTCATTATTACATTATTGACACCTGCTATTTCACCATAAATCGGAAGGGAGACATCCAAACTTATGAGTTACTTTAACATTGTCGTTATGGCAGTTGATTATTTGCTCCTAACTTAAGTGCTAGGTGGTGTATGAGTTCGGAGTTATGTTATCCGTTGATATTATTACGAAAGAGTCTTGCTATCATTCAAATAAGATCTCAATTCTAGTTATTCACTTGCTCCTTGGTTGAGACCTAGGCTGCCTGTGAAATCAAATGACATTGTAATTGCCCGTAAGGTTACTCCACGATTAAGAACTTGGTGGTGTTACGGTGTATGAGATCTCGTTTATATTTTCTTGCCAACTATTGTTACTTAACTATTAATTGTGATCTGATTCTTTAGTCATATAAAACATCTGGGCTGGCGCCTCCATGGCGGTCCTAGATAATACATTTGGGCTGGCGCCTCCATGGCGGTCCTAGATAATACATTTGGGCTGGCGCCTCCATGGCGGTCCTAGATAATACATGTGGACTGGCGCCCCAGTGGCGGTCCTGGATAATACATGTGGACTGGCGCCCCAGTGGCGGTCCTGGATAATACATTTGGGCTGGCGCCTCCATGGCGGTCCTGGATAATACATGTGGACTGGCGCCTCCATGGCGGTCCTAGATAATACATTTGGACTGGCGCCTCCATGGCGGTCCTAGATAATACATTTGGACTGGCGCCTCCATGGCGGTCCTAGATAATACATGTGGACTGGCGCCCCAGTGGCGGTCCTGGATAATACATGTGGACTGGCGCCCCAGTGGCGGTCCTGGATAATACATTTGGGCTGGCGCCTCCATGGCGGTCCTGGATAATACATGTGGACTGGCGCCTCCATGGCGGTCCTAGATAATACATTTGGACTGGCGCCTCCATGGCGGTCCTGGATAATACATTTGGACTGGCGCCTCCATGGCGGTCCTAGATAATACATTTGGACTGGCGCCTCCATGGCGGTCCTGGATAATACATGTGGACTGGCGCCTCCATGGCGGTCCTAGATAATACATTTGGACTGGCGCCTCCATGGCGGTCCTAGATAATACATTTGGACTGGCGCCTCCATGGCGGTCCTAGATAATACATTTGGGCTGGCGCCTCCATGGCGGTCCTAGATAATACATGTGGACTGGCGCCCCAGTGGCGGTCCTGGATAATACATGTGGACTGGCGCCTCCATGGCGGTCCTAGATAATACATGTGGACTGGCGCCTCCATGGCGGTCCTGGATAATACATGTGGACTGGCGCCTCCATGGCGGTCCTAGATAATACATGTGGACTGGCGCCTCCATGGCGGTCCTGGATAATACATGTGGACTGGCGCCCCAGTGGCGGTCCTGGATAATACATGTGGACTGGCGCCCCAGTGGCGGTCCTGGATAATACATGTGGACTGGCGCCCCAGTGGCGGTCCTGGATAATACATGTGGACTGGCGCCCCAGTGGCGGTCCTGGATAATACATGTGGGCTGGCGCCCCAGTGGCGGTCCTGGATAATACATGTGGGCTGGCGCCTCAGTGGCGGTCCTGGATAAAACATTTGGGCTGGCGCCGAGAGGCGGTCTATATCAAATACTGGTTCCATTGCGATCTGGCAGTTAATTCATATGTTTTATGACCTTATATCGTGTTGTTTTAACCTCATTCCTTAGCAGGGCAAGCCTGGAAACGGGCGTCTGTTTGTCTAGCTGAGTATATGTAAGCTGCACGCAGCGGGTCTTACGCATTGCTGCCGGAACGCGTCAGTTGACGAATTCACCGCACTGGCAGACTTCGCCGTAACCCAGGCGCGGGAGCGGCTATGTACGCGCTTCTGCGCGAGTTATCGGTGACTAGTACGGTCACAAGCAGTCATCCCAAGGCGCTCTACATGCGCGGATAAAACTGTGAGCTTGTTCCATTACTTTATTGGCGTTATAACATTCATCATTCGAGGAACGTGTACATCAGTAATTGTGTGATTATACAAAAATCAATGATATCATCATCATGTTACTCTAAGTGTGTACTGTGTATAATCAAACAAATTCGCAATTAGCCAGCGAACATTTGACTGATTTCATGATGTTACATTTATTAATGTCATTAATCCTTAAAAAAAAAATGCTACTAGATGGCGCTGTCCTAATCGCATAATAGTTTCATACATAATGGCGATATATTTACAAGTTCAATGTAAAAAAAAAAGAAAAAGAGTTTTCATTAATTGCACATTATGCAAGTAAATGATATCACTTAAATCTTGGAATCGCTCAATGAAAGTATTAAAATTTGTATACTGGCTATACTAAAGATTGAAAAAAAAGGGGTTGACCTGGTTCTTGCCACTCCACATTAGCACAATTATAATAAAACCAGTTGATAAAAGGTACATCGTCATTGAACATATCTTGTCTGTCTGTCCATGTTACGCTTGATACTAACGAAATCGACGAATCGGTTCGTGAACGACGGAACGTCGCACATGTTATAGATTCATGGCATTCAAGATGCGTATGCGTTATGCTTAAAATGCATTTGTTCAATTCGCAGTGTATTGAACCTATGAGACTTCAGTCACACAATTTGGGTGCTGGGGCTGTGAAAGTTAGCGGCCTACGGTGAGCTGTGAAGACCTGAAGAATTGACCTTCGGGCCGAAGGTTTGGCCAGTGAATGGCCGAACTGTAAGGAAATTAGCCCGGTACAACACTAGCGACAGTACCGGCATGTCACTTCACTACGGCGTCGGTGGAGCTGTCAACGGACGTTACACGGATATGGCGCGTCGCGGTTACTCTATCTTAAAATTACTGTGTGATTGCCTTGTTAACCATTGAATAAATTATGTATTAGTGATGAAGCGGTGTTTTTACCCTAACAATACCTTAAATATTTATTTTTATTTTACTACAGACATCTCGTGACCAAAAGAATAATCAAATCCGCGGCCAGTAGCTGAACTAGAATCGTAACCTGCTCCCCGCCAAAACTGCTATATCCACATAGCCGCTTTAAAACGCTCATTTGAGGTCTATATGGTTTTAAAACTGTATGCGGTCCTAGCACAACTAGTGATTGACAGTAGGTCGCGGCCTTCACAGGGCTACCCGTCTCTTTTTAATCAATATAATCAATGAGGGACTGGTAGTCTTCGACAAGAGCGCGTATTACTGCGCATTAAGACATGCTAGCCTGGTGCCTATGTTACTAACAATAATGAGTTTTGGAAAAAAAATCTAATCAGATTCAATTACTGCCTATATATTTATATCCTGTATATTCTCCAGCAGCACCACAACGTGATAGAGCTTACAACGAAATGAGAGGCATTGATTTTTTAACTACTCTTACAATTTTATAAACATGCTAGAGATCCGTCCTAACAACGTCTAATCTCCATTTAATTTAAAATGTGTTTTCTCTTTTTCACCAATAACATTGTGAAATTGATAGATAAGACATTTTTAGTACAGATGGTGCCTTTTTTAGGCTCTAGAGCGAGAAGTGGGTCATTTTACGTCAGGTTCAAGATTTCGGAGGGCCATCTGTACTAAAAAACAACGTACGAGACACGTGCAAAAACGAAATTCGTAACTAGTGTCGATTTAAAACACTCTCTATCGGTCGTGTTTTAAAACATCGCCACTAGTATCGACTTCCATGTTTTTCACACTTGTGTCGTAATGCACTATTACAGTGCTAGGCCGTCACGCAACTAAATCAATCCTGACAGCTGTCAGTTGAATACATTGTCAAAAATGTCACTTTTTGACAATGTTTTTAAATGACAGAAGTCAGGATTGACTTCATAGCAGTCACGCACTGTGATGTCCGATGGACATCGATGAATAATGGATTTATATGATACTCGCACGGTGGGGTTTAAAATCGCATGGACATTTTATGAATTAATTCATTCATAAATTGTCCATGCAATTCTAAACGCCACTGTACATTTCGCATTAAGTGGCAATTATACTGTATATTTCGCCTAATGCGTCAAAGTACGAGGTTGCCAGGCAACCGACATTGATTGCATGCGGCGAACGACTCAGTGTAATTCCAGCATTAAAGTGGTTTGATTTCCATACAATTGTGGTTTTAGTAAGCAGTCTTTACATATTACCAGATTATAAAATATGCAGTAATTTTCTCTAATATGTATGGCAATCAAACAACCTTAATATTTCATAGTAAATGAAACAATTAAGACATTTTAAACAACTTTATTTTATTGCAATAACAATAATATTTTTCATGATAATATAAGCTTTGGGGTATCCCATACAAAACATTTCAATATTCTCGTAACTCCATTTAAGGCACTGGTCTCACCGCGAGCTACTAAGCTAGGCGAGTATCGCCGTGTCTCTTTTATTTACACGGGAGTTCGTATCTTTTGTTCGTGTTTATAGCCGATAGTTCATAGCTTAGTAGCTCGTGGTGAGACCAGTGCCTTAATCAATGACGTGAATCACCGGCCTTAGCACATCTTGTGTTTAACAGCAGCCATCTCTATTCGATTCTACTGATTAAAAAGAGACATGTGGCTGCGAGTTGCTGTCAAACACAAGATATGCTAGACCCGCTTATATTTGACAGCAACGCGTGGTCCGCTCCCAGCTACGCGCCTCTTTGTAATCAACTAATGATAGAAAGAGACGGATAGCTGCGGGAAGACTGCGACTTGCAGTCAAACATGAGATATGCTAGCCCCGCTGTCTTCGTAAGAATTTATCGTACATAGCATAGGACAGGGACATAGCAATCGAAGGTTGCGTGGTAAAATCCGGTAAGTATTATCATTTTTAATTAAAATAACAACCTGACGTAAGTGCATGTAGTTCGTATTTTGAATACCGGTTTTGCTCGACTTATCGGGTTTCACCACGCAACCCTCGTAATGATCAAGGACCCATTTGGATCCCAATAGTGTCTTTGACGATCACTGGTTCTGTACAATACAATTCTTTAGTCAGATCAAACGCAACTAATTGGTACACAAACCTGTTTCACGGGGCACACACCTGATAAATATCGATGATCTTTATCGTTTGGGCTTAGCAGATCCAGGTCCTTGAAGATGCTAGCGATCCTCATACTCGTACTATTTCCCATCCATTTTTTTGATCGGACGTATATTAATTTAATATACGAGTATGTATGTGCAGAAGTAGGTATGTGATTCTCTTCAAATTAAATTAGCTTACAACTTATTTTGGAAGCTTTTATCCTGTTATAGATTGCTACTTCCCAGATAATCAGATACCTATTGAACAGAAATACGAACAACATGCGGAAAGCTGGATACTTACAAACCTGATGCATGGGAACTTCCCGCCACTGCTTCCTTGCTATTTTGATGTGAGCAGATGTTATAGCTCCTGTTATCATTCTTGACCGGGCCATTTAACGGCTACCCAACTAGGTATGCATAGCAATATATTGTTATAATGTTATAAAACTATTTGATGTCAGGCCAAACACAAAAGCAGTCACTCAGATACCACGTCACCAAAGTGTCAAAACTGAATTTGAACTTTACACACGTGCGTGTAGGTCTATAATGCTCTGCGAACCCTGACTTATATATCGGTCTTTGGCGTTGAACCTGCGTTGCTGACGAATTAATCATTAGCGTCCAACAGGTTAAATCTTGTATTACTTACCCGATTAGGAAATCACATGTTTCATCATATCAGCCGAAAGACGTCCACTGCTGAACATAGGCCTCCCCCAAAGATTGCCATAATGACCGGTCCTGCGCCACCCGCATCCAGCGGACTCCTGCGACCTTCACCAGGTCATCGGTCCACCTTGTGGGGGGCCTACCCGCGCTACGCCTTCCGGTACGTGGCCGCCATTCAAGAACCTTCCCGCCCCAACGGCCATCGGTTCTACGCGCAATGTGCCCCGCCCACTGCCACTTCAGTTTAGCAATTCGGAGAGCTATTTCGGTTACTTTAGTTCTGCTGCGGATCACATGTTTATCTCAATAGATTTGTAAGATATTTGGAGTTGACACCGAACTAGTAACCAAAATACCTACTAATCTAATTGCACGGACGACTTTGAGTTCCTTCAGTAGACTAAAACGTACCTTTAGCCAGCCTTCTGGGAAGGTTTCGCAGTAATCATTCGAGTAACTATGGAAGTGCAGACATCTGGTTCAATTGGTTTCGGAGTTAGTAAAAATGCTAAAGCGGGCCTTACTAGCGCGGTTATATAGTTTTTGGGAAAGAACGACTTATCTAGAAATCTTCCATATTCTCTTGCTCTACTTTAATTTCTTACATATGTATTTCCTCCACCACTCCTCTTACCTGCGAAGTTATTAGCTCTTCACGTGGCGTGTAAGAGAGTCCTAGTATTGTATTTCATATATCCTACTGAATGTTCCTATACTCGCGCATGCCATAGATATGTACATTGTTAGCGTGATTGTTTCATCAAATCCTATAGCTCTACTTACAGACACAGGTACATACACATTGCGTAACAAGGTAACGTATTTGTAAATTAGAAATATGTATTCACCTTGAACACACTAATCCGATCGCCGATTACCCAGCATGGCGATTTTTGGCATGTACCGCCTACTGTGAGGAAATTCCTTTATCCAGCGGTGGACTGATATAGTCTGATGATGATGATGATAATGAATACACGTATTCCTCGCCCATTGTCGCATTACTAAGTCACGGTTTATGTGGCCATGACATGACAGACAAACAATAATACAGACAGACCGATGGAAACTTCAAGGGTCCCTTGTGGCGGATTTGATACCTAATATTTACATGGAATAAATAATAATGTAATACTTACTTGCTTACTTTGATTCTACTGGAGATAGAGCTAACTTACTGCACGATTTCATCGATAAGGTGGCCCAATTAGCAGTGACTTCTACTGCCCTATATAGTAGAAGCTAAGTGATCAATCCAAATCCAGTACGGACGTTTTGGAAACCATAACAGATAACGAAATCTTGTCTAAACCATGAGATCGATTTTAGTAAAAAGAAAAACCGCATTCATACACTTACAAAAATACGTGTACTCGATCCAAAAATCGAACCTGCACTTTTTGAAAAATAAAATTTCGTTGTTTTCGTTTTGATATCGGTTGCGTAGCTCTTAAATAGTAAATGTTAGTAACAAAAATGATATCTAAAACTAATGAAATGCATTGTTTTTAAACAATAAAGCTTTATTTTTCAATACTTCAATGCCGTCACCCCGCCGGCCCTTTGACTTTATATGGAGAAGTTACAAACTATGAGAAATATCGAAATCCGTTCTTAAGAAACATGGCCACGTTTTTACATTTAATAATAATGGCATGGTTCCTAAGAACAGAATTCGATATTATTTCGAAATCTGTTCTTAGGAAACATGGCTAAGTTTTTTGATTTAATAATAATGGCACAGTTCCTAAGAACAGAATTCGATATTTCTCATAGTTTGTAACTTCCCCATACAATGTCAAAGGGCTGGCGGTGGCACTGAAGTATTGAAGAATAAAACTTTATTGTTGAAAAACAATGTATTGTATTTGTTTTAGATAGCATGGCCCTCAGTAATATTTACTATTTTAGAGCTACGCAACCAAGATTCAAATTAAAATTCCGATTTTATTTTCCAAAAGTGCAGGTTCGACTCCTGGGTCCAGTACCTGTACGTATTTTTGTAAGTATATGAATGTAGTTTTTCTTATTACTAAAATCGATCTCATAGTTCCTAAGACAAGAATTCGCTATCTGTTATTATGGTGTTCAAAACCGCCATACTGACCCATTTGGATTGATCACCCTGTATTCTAATACCTACATGTTACTGGGTGTCGTGCCTGCAACGCCAATAACACCTTTAGCTGTCATGATTTCAGTAGCTGTCAAAGCGATTTTCATACTTTTACGTAAGGCTAAGCAAATACTTAGATTCGAGCTTTTGGCATATAGTAGGTAAAAAACATTTCTCATATATGATGTAAGGCATTCAAAAGGTTAATATGACGCCATGAAGCTGAATGCTACTCAGCTAATTCTAAGGCATAAACCAAATACGAAGCCGTAGAATCACTAAACTGTATTCGTAACTTATCAACCTCAGCATCTTCTGTAATTTTCTGAAATATGAATAGTAGTACGTACGTAGTTATAATATGAATAATGTCTGTTCCAAACCACAACCATTCCGTAGGATCCTAAAAGGCTACAAGAATCTGCTGAAATGAAATAAGGTAATATAAATTAAACATACTTTGATATTGTTCCGTTGTCTTTATCATCAGTTCCAAGTAACCTGATAGTGAACAGCTATACTGCACCTTATGAACACCGGCATCTTCAGAGATGTCATACATATAATGTATACGTGTTGCCGACCCTATAATGTCGAGGGCAAAAGGGACAGAGACTTCGGTGCACCCCCCATTGCATGCTCGTAGAGTTCTGGTTATGTTACACAATGACTAATACTTGAGAAACTTAACCCATTAGAAAAATCCGTTTAAATAGAAATTTCATTTCGGTCTTTGTTATTCTGCTTCATCATACTGCAATGTTTACCTACCTAAAACCACCTTAAAGTATGCCTAAGATTTAAAGATTTCTCAAGGAACCCGCCTTCGTCGGGAGGGATTGTAGGGTCGTCTTATATAGACGCACCTTACTACTTAAATATCGTCAGCTCATGCACATGCAAGCGACTTCCTATACTGTTTAATAGTCTGCTATTGACACTGGGAACTCAACTTGTACAGCCTCCGTACGTAGCCCAGCTGGCAGTGACTATGCCTATGAAGCTGGAGATTCTAGGTTCGAATCCCGGCGAGGGTGAATATTTGTTCCTTGGTTGTGGTTGTTTTCTACTTACTTAAGACAAGTATCTACATGTATCTACCTATCTATCATATATATTATAATTGTCTATCCACACGCACACAATATCGTCCCGTATTCGCACAACATAAGACTTATATTGGGTTAAACCTAAGTCGATTTGTGTAAAATTGTTGTAATTATCTAATCCACATATCTTACAGGCACAGACGAATTATGTGTGCCAAAAAGTACAGTTCTGAGAGTCATCCATGGTCTTCATCATCAGTCCCACTCAACTGAGTGGTGGTTTCTGATAGAAATGTTATTTAAATAAATAAAAAGTCGCCATGGACTGGCTTAAGAAACTTCAAAAGTTCGCCCAATTTTTTCAAGATGCTACTGTTTGAAAGTGATTTGATTGTCATCTAACCACCTAAGATTATTTAAAATTAATAAATTATATATATTCATATCAGTTTCTTCGCCTTCAGAAAATCGGGGAACGATCCACAAGAACCGACAACTTCCCACCTTTTTTGATCCAGTAGCACACTATACAATAATGAAGGCAGTGTTTTTATTTTCATTTTATCATACTCCCATAAAAAATATACCTGTAGCTTAATTACCTTGTAGCTATAGCCACTCTTGAACATCTTCTCCCAGTCATATAAATACACCGGTATCGTAATCACTTCGTTTTAAGACTATATTTTAAGTCTAAAAATTGAATGCTTGGTTCCTCTGGCCTTAAAATGTGACCTACTTGCCAAAAGCTTGATTAATGACAATAACTAATTAATACCTAATTCGCTATCAGAAGATTCGCTTTGACATCATGCATCATGACAACATAAAACACCGACCGCGGCATAGAAGGAATTCCCTGCAAGAATAATTAAAATTAATTGAAGATAAATAGGTATTTATCACAGAAATATTGGTTCTTCAGTCATGGTTATTTTCTAGGTATTTAAGCATCTAATATATATCTACCTAATACACGTGGTCGTGTGGTGACGGCAGTGAGAACACATATGTCACCTCCCCAACAACTCCTCCTGCGGGTGTCGTAAGAGTCGACCAAGGAATTAAAGTGTCACAGACAATTATTTGATAACATATTGATGATGGGCAGCAGCGTCATCATAGTGGACACATTAATGCGATCGGCAATCCGCTTGCCCAGCGTGCCGATTATGGGCATTTACCTCCTAATGCGTATATACGTATAGTTAATAGGAGAGGCCTGCATCCAGCAGTGGACTATCATAGGCTGATGATGTATGTATATCGTCGCTCAATTAGCATACACAATACAACCTTAATTGAACTTATGGCGAAACTAGATGGATGGGCGTAAGAATGCCCTAAGACATTTTTAAGAAATGTATAGAAATTATTTTGTTTACATCACGTATTATTTAATAGAACCTTATGTTCAAAGCTAATCTAAGCACAGACAGCATTTACCAACTTTTTAACTAAGGATGTATACCACCTTTCCTGGAGGACCATCATGATCAAATGACTGTTTTTGGCCAAGTATCCCACTGTTATTTTAATCGTTTTCCTCTTCTCTTGCGTCGAATGTAGTTCACCATTGTTGATTGATTGTAAGTATGTGCTCTTCGATCGATGTGCATGTAAAACGTAAATATCTTAGTATCTTAAGACTAGGTCGATTTATACTGTGCATACATGATATGAATTGTATAATAAAATTGTACACATAGATTGACATTTTGAATAGTAAATGCCGTTTACTATTGTTATAATTGAAACATAAATACAATTGTAGTGTGGTGACGGCAGTAAGAATACATTTGCCACCACCCCAACTCTTCCCGCGGGTGTCGAAAGAGTCGACTAAGGGATTGAGTGTCACTTATCGTTCTTTGATAGAAGATTGATTATGGGCAGCAGCATAATAACAGTGGTCACGTTACTGCGATCGCCAATCGGCTTGCCCAGCGTGGCGATTATGGGCATTTACCTCCTAATGCGTCTATACGCATAGTTAATAGGAGAGGCCTACGTCCAGCAGTGGACTAACATAGGCTGATGATGATGATGACGATGATGATAGCACCTTTATAATAGCTGACGGTCATATTCCATAATTCCATATACATAGTTATTATGGGGCATGGTACCGAGTATAAACCTATCTATCTATAGGTATTGAAAGGTTAAGGCATTTATAAGAATGCACCTAAATATTTAGCATACATGCATGCATGTATATATATTAACCCTCATGCCCCCCCCCCCCCCTCCAATCCTGTCTCATACATAGCACAGGGTGGACACGGCATACAACAACTCAATCTGACATTTTGTCCGTGCCTATGCGTTACTTACGGGTATGTCTTTACACGCGCAGCTCAAACAGTCACACAACGGGGCTGCCTCAGATATGGCAGTATAACTAACCTACCTTAGTTACAAAGGAAAATACTTCAACCTGTAACATACATTTACTATTTCTGAGTATTTACTTAAGTCGTATTTAGACTCATCTTCACTTCTCCAAGTCGAACAGAATAGAACGCCGCAACATCCAAGCAACATAAAAAGTGATATGTAACGTAATTTTCCAGTATTGTTACTTAGTTTGAAAACATGCACGTGCCTAGATATTATTAGTTAGGTACCTACATATTGTAATAAGCATTTTCATGTTAAAATGCAAGTTCAAGTAAGCTCCGGCGGTTTGTTGTGACATTTGCTTCGATAATAATGATGATTCTTATGAAACCACAATGGATATTCTGTAATTTTCACACTGCACTTTAAAAAATATATCCATCATGTATTTAACTAACTTATATGTAACTAGCTTATGTGTTTCAAAAAGTAACTTATATGTAGTACATAATGTTATTTTTTTACACAACTATTTTTCACAATACATGCCAACCAACCGTCTTAAGTCCTACAGTCGTCTATCGCAGAAGTCATCGGGCGGAGAGTGCAGTGCAGTAAATAGAATCGGTACGAGGATGGGCGTGTCCTTCCCGTATGTAGTACTATTAATTATTCTATGCTGATAGTGTTGTCTAGCTGGTGATTAAAGTAGTGAAACTCCATGAGGATGCACAGCGGCGGCGATGAGGGACTTGCGGAATCTTCTGTCAATTTCTGGCTACAGCAGCTGCTTACGATCAGTTAGTAGGCTCGTATACTTATTTGCCACCGTACTGTGTAAAAAAATTCATGTAGAAGACATAGGTCCCTACCAAATATAATTTAAATCTATTGAAAAAAGTGTTAAAATTGTTATGAATGTTGTTATTATTGAAAATACCCTTATAGCATCATTTTGTCATATCCGAGAATATTTCTATTATTTAAACTATTGCACAAAAGTAAAACTTAAAGTACAACAGGCGGACTTAATGCCATGAGGCATTCTCTACCAGTCAACCAGTATTACCACCAGTTATTTATCTGCTTACAGATCTTACTCACAGCCGGATAGACAAACAGACGAATCCTAAAACCCAGACTATCTATTCGCATCGTCTAAACATAGGTGGAGACGAAGAGAAGATCAATTCAAATATCTTACCTATATTCATACTCATATTCATTCATTGATAAAAATGGCAGTGAGCAATGGATAAATATGGCAATATACTTAGTGAGCCTAAATAAACCCTACTCATTTAAACAGTATTCGAATATTAATAGAATAGCCTCACAAAACAACAACATATATTTGTTGCTCTACTAAAACCATGCCATAATTATAATATAAGTTACTTTTCTTCTTCCTTACATTCTAATAAGTATATTAAATACAACACCTACATTATACCTAATCCTTGAATACGTCAGCCAAATAGAAGTAGACTCATAGTAGTGTAGCTGATCGTTAAAGAGCTCTATGATGAGGATGCACTGCGTCGGCGATGGAGGACTTGCCGAATAAACTGTCCCTGTTCCCTGTACTTGTCGATACGCCTGTGATACTTGTGGCTACAGCAGTTGCCGTCCGTCAAAAGCCTTCTACGCTTATTTTCCACCGTGTTATATAAGAAAGTAAAACACACATACATACACACACATGTGTAAAACGCAGAAGTCCCTACCAACTACCTACATTTTAACTCTTTTGATGTTTCTAATCACCATTTAATCAAAATTCTAGAATTTGTACCTAGGTACTTACTCTAATATAAATCCTATTTCATAGCATAAATGATCGTGCAAACGATTAGTTAGTTACCTAGAGCTACCCTTGTCGCAGTGGGCACGAAGTCCCAGTGTTCGGGAAGATTCCACGTGTATCACTTCATATACGAGTAGTTATGTAGTATGGCGAGCTCGATTTTATTCGGCTGTATTATATTTAAAATGTTGGAAATGTCTTCATGGTTACAATACGAAGGCGACAATTTATTTTATACACTAAGTTCTGTAGCCGTGTGGTGACGGCAATAAGAATACACTTGTCACCACCCCAACTCCTCCTGCGGGTGTCGTAAGAGTCGACTAAGGGATTGAAGTGTCACTGACCATTATTTGATAAAAGATTGATGATGGGCAGCAGCGTCATCATAGTGGACACATTACTGCGATCGCCAATCCGCTTACCCAGCGTGGCGATTATGGGCATTTACCTCCTAATGCGTCCTTGCGCATAGTTAATAGGAGAGGCCTACGTCCAGCAGTGGACTATGATAGGCTGATGATGTACTAAGTTCTGTATGGAATCAGGTATACTAAAATAAACTTACTGAGATATGTATAAAAATACTCACCGCTAGCGTGTAAATCATTCTTGTCTTATTAAGAAATAGGTCATAAATATGTATTTATTCCGTAGATAAATATCCTTAATGCGCATTATTATAATTTCTTTCGATATTATTTTGGTTGAAAATTATATTGATTCGAGTCATATGTCAACTGTCAAGTTTGTTTTTTCTTTAAGGCTTATTTGTCACCCTTGTTTTTCCAAATGATAGGTCCACATCGTCGCCTTGTCATCTTTCACAGTGTTTAATTTCTTCAAGTGATATTGTGGTAGCGCAATCTGTCGCCGAGTAGCGGAAGCAAAAGTTTGTCAAAACAATAATAAACTTATAAAACTGTTTTTATGTCCGTCCCCGTATGCGTTAGGTCGTCGTTGTATGATACAAAAAATACATAATAAGAGTGCCTTTAAGTTAATACTTATGACTTGAGAATACACTCTAGTTTTACTATACAACAAGTGATTCTTTAATGAAAGCACATATTTTATCGAGTGATTTTATCACTTTTACATACTCCGGTATTGTTTTTGAAACATAGAAATGAAGTATTTA
>JALPQI010013117.1:0-33923 GCA_025490895.1 Thaumatotibia leucotreta
TAGTAGATGTATCTACTATTACGGAATCAAATCTATTTTCGAACCTGGAACCTTATTGGTAGACAAAACACAAACTAGGCTACAAAGATATTTCGCCAAAGTCGTTCATTTGACTCCGACAACACATTAAATAGCGATTTAAGAGAACTTAGCGTTGGTATAAAAATAGCTAACTGTAAAAAATGGTCCCGCTTCGCAAGCAAATGACAGGGCACAACAGTCATTGAAAAGTACTTAACGCTCAGACCACTATCATTTTAACGTGGTAGTGTTGTGCCGGCAGGTTTTTATCGACTTTTTTAGGGTTCCGTTGTAAACAAGGAATTCCTATAGTTTCGCCACGTCCTCCTGTCTGTCCGCCCGCAGCTAAGCTCTGTAGCTTTTATTACTGGAAAGTTGCTATTAAGTACGTGTAGGTTATACGCATAAGTATCACGCCGACAAAATCGTACAATAAAATAAAGATTATTATTTTGGGTAGCTCCTCTTTATGTAAAGTAGGAATGATTTGTTATTTTCCTGTAATCCTAAAGTGTGGAGTATCATTGAATAGGTCTTTCGGTCGATAATGAGGGATCCACGTAATCAACTGGTAGTTAAATTGCATTTTCCGTCGTTCTTTTAGGCGCTAGTTTTTGACTCATATGCTTGGTGTCTTTGAAATTCCAGGCTTACAGTTCATTACCTAAAATAAACTTGTTTAAAATAAGCCTACAGAATTTCAAATTCCTATTTTTCTCACAATCCATGTCCGACGCAGTGCAGCAGTCAATAATAAATAGTTACATCGAACAAAACTATCGACAAAGTGACAAATGCGACACTTCACTAGTTATCTATTATAAAATACTATTTAACTTAACTGTATAATAAAAGAGTAAAACTCGATAAAAACGTTCAACGATTACCTACAATACGGTTTTCAGTGCATCATTTCATATGAGCAGAATGTGGGTCGCAGTAAGAGGTTCCCGAGTACAACGCTAGTGCAATCAACTGACCATTAATGCACCTTACCCACATTGTATTAAGGGTCATGATAGCTTAGTTTGTGTTCGCGTTTGCACGTTTTCTAGTACTGACGAGTGGATTTTACGTGATTTAAGTTGTGAAAGAAATAATGGAATCACATAATGTAAAAGTGTAGGTACACGTCCGTAAACCGGTCCATCCCAGTCAGCCTTCGTAGTCTAGTTGGTAGTGACCCTGCCTACGAAGCTGGAGGTTCCGGGTTAAAATCCCGGTGAGGGCATTATTTGTGTATTTATTTATCACAAATATTTGTTCCTTGGTCGTGTGTATGTATTTGAGTATCTATCTTGTTTTATAAGGCTATATAACAGAAATATGGGATGCTCCCACAGTAAATGTTATGGCGTTATACCGCATGTTCAAATGTTTTTGAGAACCATGGTCACTCCGTTATATCTGCAGCAGGCCTGACCAATATGCCATTGTGCGATCGTTTACAATAAGCGATAACTAATAAATGTATTATTAGCGCCACAATGTCAGTCCGACTCCAAGACCAGAGCTCGAAGCCTATTCTGCTGCAGCGGGGAGTTAGGCAAGGAGATGTCATCTCCCCTAAGCTGTTTACCGCTGTACTGGAGGATGTCTTTAAGACTGTGGACTGGAGAAGGCTGGGTATCAACATAAACGGCGAGTACCTCACTCACCTTCGATTCGCTGACGATATAGTAGTATTGGCTGAGACCTTGGAGGACTTAAGTACTATGCTCGTTGACCTCAGTAAAGCCTCCGAGCGAGTTGGTCTTAGGATGAACATGGATAAGACGAAAATCATGTCAAATTCCCATGTAGCACCAACTCCCGTAATAATCGGAGACTTTACACTCGAAGTTGTAGACGAATACCTAGGACAAACTGTCCAGTTAGGTAGGTCCAACTTCGAGGAAGAGGTCAATCGTCGAATCCGACTCGGTTGGGCAGCGTTCGGGAAGCTACGACACATATTTTCGTCCAATATTCCGCAGTGTTTGAAGACGAAAGTACTGAAACGTGGCCGCTTACAATGGGCCTCATAAGAAGGCTCAAAGCCTCAAAGTCACCCAAAGGGCAATGGAGAGGGCTATGCTAGGAGTCTCTCTGCGTGCAGCAGAACCAAAGTAACCGAAATAACTCTCCGAATCGCTAAACTGAAGTGGCAGTGGACGGGGCACATTGCGCGTAGAACCGATGGCCGTTGGGACGGGAAGGTTCTTGAGTGGCGGCCACGTACCGTAAGGCTTAGCGTGGGTAGGCCCCCCACAAGGTGGACTGATGACCTGGTGAAGGTCGCAGGAGTCCGCTGGATGCGGGTGGCGCGGGACCGGTCTTTGTGGCAATCTTTGGGGGAGGCCTATGTTCAGCAGTGGACGTCTCTCGGCTGATATGATGATGATAATGATGATGATGATGATGAATAAATGTATCAGAAACATTCGAGCGAAAACTCACGTGACCATTTCCATATGATATTATGGTCACGTGACTTATTATAAATCATAAATAATTTATTCGTACTTATGGCTTATAGAAACGAAAACGATTGCAAAATGGCTGGCTTACTGGCGACTAAAGGAATATGCATCAAAATGGACCAAAAACCAACAGAGCTGGGAGTAGTGTCATTAAAAAGTTCTGTTTATGTATTTTATTTCATTCTATAGGACCAAAGTTAAATTCCATTGGATAATTTTATATGAGCAAGGCGTTCTGCGGATACTGTCTAAGTAAATCACCGTCGTTCAGACACCATTCATTATAGTATTTACTCTGACTAATATACAAATATCTCCGTTTTGCAATGGAATTGAACATAGTGCCCATAGAATGAAATGAAATAAATGGAAGTACCTATTTAATGACACCACTTTTAGCTCTGTTGGTTCTTGGTCTACTCTCCATACAAATATGCTCATGGTCCAAATGTCATGGAACTAGCTTCAAAATTGCTAATTATTTGACACACTCGCGGCTCAAAAGTAGGGTATTACCGCACAGGCGGTAATCTGTTTTTATTGTACGCCACTAATGGCTTCATTTCATGTCGAGCTACCGTATATCTAAATTATAACGTAAATAACATTCAAATATTAAAAGCGTGGCGCTGTCGAAATACTTGAAATAACATTATCATTATTTTAACAATAGGGTGCTATTTCAAAGTATTATTTTAGCGAAGATTGTGTTTGATAAACTACATTTTCTGTGCTCTTAATCCTAGGTTATTCTTCATTGATCGTACAGGTTGGTTTTTTATTCACCAGCAAATTTTAGATTGATATTTCCAAAGCCCGGAGACGACGGGAGCACAAATTAACTTTTCACTAGTGCTTAATGAAATATCGACTATTGTGCGACTATTCTATCGACATCCATATGAACAATTTTTTTATTTGAATTTTATAGATTATACTTATTATATTTCCCTAGTAGTTCCACTTCTTTTCCAGTTATCGAATTATATACTATTTTTAAAATTAAAAGACCAACTTTTTTAATCAACACATTTTGATATTCCTAGTGAGAATGTCAAAGTAATCTTAATAAGTGCACTTTGAACTTTTAAACGATATTCAAGCTGGTTTTTAGTCTTTAATTTCGGTTTTGTAACTGTCCTGTTAGGTATTATTGTTTATCAATTTTAGATCGCAATGCCTCTGATTATGTACGGTTGTATAAACTACTATTGATCAATACATTTCTAATTCATAAAATGTTGGTATGGATGTCGACAGAAAAGTCGATATTTAACTAAGCACTAGTGACAGGTGCATTTTTGCTCCCGTCATCCGGGCTTTGGATATTTTTGAGATGATACACCGACATCCGACTCGACAAAAAAAAAACGATGTACCATATATTTCCACCTACTAGTATCTTGGGGTTTGTGAGGAGCATCTGATTTTTTTTGGCGAATCCGATGTCGGTCCCATAGTAGAAATTCCTCAATATGACCTCAGAATTAACCCCCTGAAGTTTGGACGGTGTATAAAAAATCACCCGGGATATTAAAGGTACCTATAAAACGATTCCTGTGTTATTAGATCTTCTTTGTCGTTCCCACTGAGGATCGTGACCAACAACTATGTCCTTCCATTTTTCGCGATCAAGGGCTATGTGGGCTGACTTCTGCATGGTACCACAGGCTTGTCTAATAGGGTCCGACCATCTTGCAGGGGCTCTCCCCCTAGCACGCTTGCCCTCAACTTGACCCCGTATGATGTCATGTTCGAGACTGTGGTGTGGTGATCGCATTATGTGCCCAAAGAATTTGAGAACCCTCTCATTGCAGATTGTTGAGAGACGTTTAGATATACTTAGCTTTCTCAGAATGGACTCATTAGTTCTCATAGCGGTCCAAGGGATGTTTAGCATCTTTCTCCAACACCACATCTCGAACGCATCTATCTTGCTTCTGTCCGAACTCTTGATGCACCAGGTTTCCGCACCGCACATGAAGATAGAAAAGACCAGTGTCCGCACCAATCGCATCCTGGTACCAAAACTTATACCTCGATTCTTCCTTTGCGATTAGATACCTAGGTACTATATTCGTCACCTAGGAGATATATTACAAAATAGTACATTACGACACAAGTGCAAAAAACATGAAATTTAAAACGAGTGGCGATGTTTTAAAACACGACCGATAGGGAGTGTTTTAAATCGACACGAGTTACGAATTTCGTTTTTGCACGTGTCTCGTACGACGTTTTTTAGTACAGATGGCCCTCCGAAGTTTTGGACCTGACGTAAAATGACCCACTTCTCGCACTATAGCCTAAAAAAAGCACCATCTGTACTAAAAAGGTCTAATTAACCGTCTAGTACAAGTTGACAAAACACAATTATTTACTTTTCCTTTTCTGCATTCTGCCGCCATTATTAAGTTAATTAAGTTATTTTTTCCTTTTCAAATACGAGTTTCATTTCCATTGGGATTTGCGTTCGGTTTCTACCTTCGACCAACTTCTCAATTTCCCAGGGCACACTACTAGAGATCGTTTGGAAGGTTTAGGCACGTGAGTAACATAGTCGTACCTTACCGCTAGATGCCTTTATTTTCCGCGTAGAGATTTTATTCATTTGTATATAAATTAAACTCGTATGTTCCAATATATTGACTTTGAAAAAATAAAAAATAACGCTTGATTATTATTTTGAAGTATAATTATTGGTTTATATACTATGAATAAGGGAGATTCATAATCGTCTCCTAACTTAGTGAGCCGCTAAGTATTGTTTATCCCTTTCGCTCTAATAGATAATATTGGTAAACTATTGGTTTCGATTCATTTAGAGGATCCTCTTCATAGAGTACCCGCGACCAAAGCCGACGTGTACCTGCGGGCTTGCGCTTTCCTAGAACGGGAACATGTCGAGCAATTTCCGACTTGAATTACGTGAGTAATCCGTTTCGCTTAATATTTAAATATGTTTGAGTCTGACATTTTAATTCTAAAATTTTCGGAGGTTTTTTCTAAATCGAGTTAGATATTTACCTTCCCACAACTCTAGTCGTCTGTCTAGTCGTACTCTATAAATGGTCCTGGATGCTTAGCCAAATTGCCAGTCGCTAACACTTAGTAGAGTATCGTAGTTATCCCTCTCTGTCACTCCTTTCGTTCTCCTGCTGCCTTTCGTTTACGATTGACGACTAAGCGCTAGCGATTGGCAACTTGGGCAAACATCCCGACCTTTATGTTCAGTCGAAAAACTAAAGCCGTTATGGCGTGTGCAAAAATTGCAACTAATATAAAAAGACAGCTTGCAAAGTACCTAATTTATCTTGGTAAGACCTAGGTTTCGGGCCAAATGAAGCACTAACTTAGTAAATACTAACACTGAGCGTACAGACTTTAAAAAAATAGCCCTAATATCTCACTGAGAGAAACAATTTATCGTAGGTAATCTGAAACAAAAAAGGAACAAATGAGAACCCAAAAGATTTACCTATTCTCAGCGTCCGCTAAATTAACTCCAGAGATGTTATTCGTTCCTTTTTATTATTTTACACGCGAACCGTGTTTTTCACGCACAAAGCTTGAGCTTAAGTGAGAATAAAATTTGTGACCTCACCTCGTAGGATTTTTAGATAAAACAAAGGGAAAGGTATTTTTAATAAAATAGGAGCTAATTCGAGATGTGAATACTACAGAGGGACAAAGAGGTGTGATGTAGGCTAAGTGGTAAACTATAAAGTGGAATTTCTATTTTAAATTATAAACTGAAAATATTACAAGACTCTGAATGCTATGCGTGTATTGTATTAAAGTGCATGCAGACCAAAAGAGCATTCGCTGTTCTATCCCCCTACTCTACGAAATTCGATCGTTACCTCGTAAAGGTGCGTTCAAACCAAAAGAGCATTCGCTGTTCTATCCCCCGTTCTACGAAATCAACCAATCACGTTTTGTGTAACGATCGAATTTCGCAGAGTGGGGGGTTAGAATAGTGAATGCTCTTTCGGTTTGAACGCACCTTTACACGAAACGTGATTCGTTGATTTCGTAGAGTAGGGGATAGAACAGCGAATGCTCTTTTGTTCTGCATGCACCTTAATATTATATCGTACCACTACGGAACGCTAGCTAATTTAAAATATTTTATATCGAGATACGACAAGGTGGACTGATGACCTGGTGAAGGTCGCAGGAGTCTGCTAGATGCGGGTGGCGCAGGACCGGTCATTGTGGCAGTCTTTGGTGGAGGCCTATGTTCAGCAGTGGACGTCTTACGGCTGATATGATGATTATGATGACACGACAACACGATTATGATTACATATTTTGCATACGTATAAAAAGGCATATCTAAAAATACAATTGTATATAACATGGGTGTTTTTTATCTTGTGTGTAACATGTATATTGTAGGCTGATTTAGTTTTCAGCCTTAAGATATTCGGATTTATCGCTTTATTCTATCCATTATAATAAAGGCTTTAAGTATGGTTTTTGGCTACAAAATGTATCGAATACATAGATTGTTATATCGTTACTCGACCTGCATTTAAAACTTATTGTTCCGATTTTGTTGCTTAGTTTGTTGCAGTACCAGTAGGCATTATGGCCTTCAACATTTCAGCCATAAGACGACCACTGCTGAACGTAGCCTCCCATTTGGAGCACCACATACACCGGTTAGAAGCGACTTGCATCTAGTCGATCTTCGTAAAGTTGCCTGTCCATCTTGTGGGTCCTGAGCACTTTTCGGACTTAGGTTCAAATTCAATTCAAATTCAATAGTTATTTGTTTTACTAGGGAGCAAAGTGATTGTTTAACTCTCGTGCAAATATTGAAACCCGAGCAAGTGAAAGATTCCAGAATTTGAACCACGAGCGCAGCGAGTGGTTCATAAAATGGAATCTCGAGCGATGCGAGGATTTTAAGGCACGAGAGTTGAACAAGCTTTGCTGCCGAGTGAAACACAACATTTTTCACCACACTAAAGCGAGGAAACATGCGAAATAAAACTCAAACAACAAATTAGAAGGTATTGATTTGCAAGTCCTCAAAAAATAAACAAATCAACAAATAATAAAACAATAACCTCAAATATTTATCTTGGCGTGGCTTGTAATTTTAAAAGTGAAAACACTTTCATTTTCCTATTGTTTTTATTTGTCGTATTTTTAGAACTTTTAATTAAAAGTCTTTTACAACAAAATGTGGTATTTAATTTGGATTTTATCATATATTATAACATTGTGAAAGGTTCATGTGTATGAATCTGTTTGAAACTATTGAGTTTTCGAACGTACTGTCTAGTTCAAACGTCAAAATAGTAGATTGTTCAACGAGGGACTAAAACAGGCAATTATGACACGAGATATTTATCCACCCGAGCGTAGCGAGGGTGGATGTAGTTCGAGTGTCATTATGGCTGTTGGCTAAACACTCTGCTTTTCACTTAGAATGCGAGGAAAAAAGCTACGTTCTACATAATCTCAGTATTAATTAACAGAAAGAACAAATAAGAAACAAAAAAAATATATGTTCTGCGATGTCAAAACTTCCGATTCCTTCGGAACATGGCCACTTTACTATAAATTCGCAAACTTTTTCAAGTTATAGGTATGGTTTAGTTGGAGTATGGTTTTAAGCTTCTTAGATTTTTCATCAAAATATGTCAGAAATACGCCTTCCATAAATGATGTTGGTACCTACCTAATTTGCTTTCCAGTTTTCCAATCCATAAAAGTTTGATACGCTTTTGAATATATTACACTAGATTTCGGCGGCAAAAGATTTTGCACCACCTCTTTTGCATTCTTCTTCATTCTGGAGTAAGGCGTTAATACTTCTTCATCGCATGACGTGACATCGTAAATTATATAACTACGATTTGAACACACTTTTACTTATGGACAAAAACACAAAAAATAAGCAATCAAATTCGTTCCGCGTTTTAAAAGTTTTTATCTGTATTCCTTTTTCGAAATATGGCGCTTTAAATACTTGCATATTTAGCCAACGAATTGGAGCTAACTACATAACTATTTTGAAGCTAATTGGTTATTAAAAAATAAGGAATAAATTGGATTCAATCTTAATCATATATTAAACAAGTATTAAATATACATGTATATCAAGAAAATAAATCGATTCTCCTTAATATTTTTTCACGATTGACATTTTGAGGTTATTTTCAATGTCAATAACCGTTCGTTCAAAAATCATAAACACTAGAAATGGCTGTTTAGGGGTTTCCAAAGTCAATTAAAAAAAAGTTTAGAGGTTGTATCCACGGCATGAACAAAAGTGGTCCATACACAAGCACTGAAAATGGCGACTATCCTTTATTCTTGAACACCGTGAGTGTGGCTGTTTACGGGTTTCCAACGTCAATTAAAAAAAATTTACTTTAGTCCCTAGAGATTAATAAAGAGTTTTAGTCCCGATATGCAGGGACTAAAATAACATTTTAAGAGCATGAGAAGTGAAAAGCTTATTGCACTCTCAGGCCGTATACGTTATTGCTTTAGTCTATCCAGAAGATAAAAAAAAAATACTTTAACCTCTAGAGATTAAAACACAGTTTTGCGCTCTGAAATTGAAGAACAAACAGCGTGTTTACGAGCAGTGTGGTGAAAAATTCTTTATTCCTTAACAACCAGTAAAAAATTTCATACTTGCCGGTGTCTCCTTTTAAGTTAGGTATTTACAAAATAACCTGTGCCGTGGCACAGCTCTTCCGTACCTAACAACAATTAAAATAGTAATTTTCATCACACTTTCTGTCTAAGCGCGCCATTGCTGGTGCGCGTAGCGGGAGTAATAGAAAAGTGAAATTCCCTAGGGAGTAATAGAAATGTCAGTACGTCATTTAATAATATTATGTCGTAAAACTTATTTTTTTGTCGGCAAGTGTGATGAAAAACATTGTATGCATCACGGTAGGTAAGTGGAATACTTACTCGAGTCATAACAGCCCTCCGCCTAACGGCGTCGGACTTCTAACACTCTCGTTAGTGATTCCGTACTTACCTCCCTTGATGCACAATGTACTATTAACTAAACTTTGATAATTTTATTTTAAAACATTTATCCCCATAAAAGTGCGTGTATGTTTGTGTGTGTGTGTGTGTTTGTGTGTGTGTGTGTGTGTGTGTGTGTGTGTGTGTGTGTGACATGTATTTTACAATGACACTTACTTAGATTTTGAATTATCTGATTTAGTATTCCAATGATACTCGTACTTAGTAGGGTCACGCGTGTCCACTTACCACGATCCTGACCCACTTCTTTCGCTTCACTCGTTAAACCAGATTCGATGGTAAGGGTTCGATACACAACATGGTTCATATTCCTTTGTCCTTTGATCTTTATTTAGAATGTTCTCATTTTAATGTTTCCCTCAATGAATCTTTACAGTCAAGGGCATACATATGAGAACAAAATTTCTCCTTATGCCATTGGAATAAGACCGGAGTTTTAATAATTATTATACACACGTATATTCGTATTATATAGTACTTACACAGGTATCCATGTTTGAGCTCTCGTAAAAACGTCTCAATTTCCTTTTATTTGGTTACGTTGCTCGCTACCGTACTCTTACATGAAAATAGATTGATAAGGAAAAGTCGGTTTGATTAGATACAAATTTCAGGTTATGTAAATGAAAACGAAGTTTATGATTAGATAATGGTAAAATAATGTTTAATGCTGTTGTCATCATCGTCATCATCATCAGCCTATGATAGTCCACTGCTGGACGTAGGCCTCTCCTATTTAAGCGTATAGACACATTAGGAGGTAAATGTCCATAATCGTCGCTGGGCAAGCGGATTGGCGATCGCAGTAATGTGTCCACTATGATGAAGCTGCTGCCCATCATCAATCTTTTATCAAACAATGGTCAGTGGCACTTCAATCCCTTAGTCGACTCTTACGACACCCGCAGGAGGACTTGGGGTGGTGACAAATGTATTCTTACTGCCGTCACCACACGGCCTAAATATAATATATGTCTGAATTTGTTGGCAAATATATTAAGTATTGTTAATGACCATGTCGAAATCAGAATTCACACCACAAGGTACGAGACGTAGGAGATACCGTTACTAAACTCAAATGGAACTGGGCAGGACATGTTGCCAGGCAGTGATGGCAGGTGGACTAAAGTTCTCACGGATTGGTGGCCTATTTCGGATGAAAGAGCTCCTGCTATGCTATTCTCTTATTCACACATTCGACGCTGCGTTCGTCAACGAGCTCGACGTCGAGACAGCCTTGTCTAAAATCCCTGCTGTTTTATTTGACATTAGGAATCGAGGCTGTGAGCGAGGTTGTGGGCGAGTTCGTCGCTGTTTTTCGTTAGAGAATACGAAGTTCGTATATTAAACGTCAAACTCTTGACGCAGTGTAGTTCCAGCTCACGCCGCATTCATCGCCGAGCACTAGTGTCGTTTAAAGTACATTAGTAAATACCATTTTTAGACTCGACGCTGCCGCAGCGCTGACACAGCGCTGACAGCAAGGCGGTTTCCTTAGTGAATAACACTGCTGGGCGTCCGTTGGCTCGTTGGGTCGACAACATTCGTAAGATTGCGAGACAATTCTGGGTTAGATTGGCTCAGTACCGAGATGAGTGGCGTACTAGAAGAGAGGCCTATGCTCAGCAGTGGGCGATAAATGGCTGAAATGATGATGATGAATGACCATATTATCGGTACATCAGACAGCAACTCTGTACTTGTTTTGTTACAAATTCAAAAATAAAACGACAAAAACACTTATTTTCTCGATGGGATATAAAAAATATTGAATTGGGTAAGATAAGTATTTCAATACCTACACGAAAGAAACATAATATCAAATTAACTGCTTACTTATTTAGTTTTATTAAATGAAAAAAATCAGATTATGAGCCCAGTTACACATATTTATTTTAAATTATTAATAAATTCTATTTTATACTCAATATCAATGTAAAAGTAGTACTAGCAATCAAGGAAATAATTTAATGATAATAATGTGTTACAAAATATTAATACTAGTAAAAGTAGTGAACCGTAAACCATGAACGTATATCCAATAATATTTGGTACACCGAAATATTATATAATAATTTTTTCAGGAATATTTGATCTGAAAAAGGAACAAATATTGTAACAAAATGTGTAAGGATTAAAAAAATGTGTGATATAAATCATTAATATGGAGTCGAAGAAATGTGAATTGTAATGTTTGTTTATAAATACATTATGTCACGTCGTACTTACTCTAATCCTGCTTTGACGATCTAAAATATTAATGAAACTTAATTAAAAAGTTATGAGACACTATAATTTCCATTATCTCCAAAACACGTTATCTCAAGGGAGTTTCACGACGTTTTTTATAGGCGAGTAAAATTATCTCTCCCTTGTCACGCTTATTATTTCGAACAATTAAAATTTTGATATAACCTCGTAAACCATAACTTTGCCCACCCTGTGACTGTCGCGATAACGGTAATTTATATTTTTCTGGATTCTTTTCCTTAAAAGTGATAACTTAGTGGGTTTTGCTCAGTTCTTTGTTGTAAATCTCTGAGGAAGAGTTTCTGAAAAAGAAATGAATCGGTGAAATCACGTATAATGTTAATCGCTGGGTCTGATGTGAAATGAAGTTTTTTCTTCGAGTTTCTGCTTTTGTGAGGTGCTATTTGTGGGTGGTTGGATTTTAAGCTTGAAAGAACATCGAAAGTTACGAAGTTTAATAATTTATTACAGATAGGTAATTTCATAACATAATTGTACTGAACATAATTATAGCTATTAGGTACCTACCTATTTGAATAAATTAGAGGGGTCGTCAACATTTTCATTCTAATTTTGTTACCATTGATTTGTAACTGACATATCTAGAATTTATGAACAATCGATCAACATAAATTTTACAGTTACCTATCTTAGAAAAATAAAATAATATAGGAAAGGACACATCAAAATACGCAACACAGGCCTCGTCAAGAGGCTATACATCATCATCATGATATAAATATTGTTTTATTATTTGGATTCTATACTAAAACAATTAAATATGAAGCCCATTTTAAACTGACATCCGTAGCCAAGACATCACATGAGCGAGGAAATACCTTTCATATAAATTACATCGGGATTGCTACTAAAGCCGTTGAATTATTGATTTGTTTTGTCTTAAAACGGAGGCCAAAATATGATGGCCTGTCAGACTGACGGATCAACCTTCTACCTTTAAAGGCTCAAGTGTGGAGTAAGAGTGGTTATCGACGAAGTTGCTTAGCAACGGCCAATGGATTCGTGACTCGTGGTCGGGATCAAAAGGGAATATTATGTGATGCTTATAGATATATTCGGTCAAGGTCAAGTTTATTCAAAGGAAGATAGCAAATTAACATGTTATTATTGCTTTTCAAAATAATATATACATTAATTTTCTAATTCCCTTCCTGCGTCTCAATTTAATGACTAAAAAAGTAAATTGTACGTGTGTATGTATGTGTAATTGATATGGAATATAAACAAATATCTTGGGACATCTTATACAAATCGACCAAGCCCCACGGCAAGTTTCATTAAGGCTTGTAGGTAGGTACCAAGAGACGATATATAATATTAGATCTATGCTTAAATACATAGACAGCCACGACCAAGGAACAAATATTTGTGATAAATATAATACCCTTTCCGAGATTCGAACCTGGTACTTCGTAGGTAGGGTCACTACCGATTAGGCTACGGAGGCGTTGATATCCACATGAACACCGCTCTTATGGATTTTTATACAATATATTAACATTTTTTGTCGAATTGTCATTTAGGATTTATTTACGCGTGTATAATAATTAATATTAATATTGCATTTCTTTTTATTTAATGCCCAAAACTGTACAATTTAAATACATATATTAAATCCAACTTATTTTATTCCTAATGTTTCTTTTTTTAGAAACTATGAGTTATTACATTTCTACTACCGTATACTTGTAAATTTTAAGAAGAAAGCGTAAATCTATGATGTTATACAAAGGAAATTCGTTAATTGTTCGTTCTTAATTATACTTTGCATGTAGGTATATAATTATAGATAAATAACGCAAAGAACGATTTTACATTGGGAGAATATCCTTTAATTATTCCTCCTCTAGATATTAAAAAATTCAAAATATTGAAGTATCCAAAGTAATTTCAATTACGTAGAAACTTTAATAAGGTTTTAAAATATGATTTTAAAATGAAATATCTAGTTTCAGTCTCAAGTAGTTTATGTTTTTTATTAAATATTATGAATTGAAATTTTATACTAACCCGTAACAAGTAACCATTATATTTTAAGATTAATACGTTCAACGCCGGTGACACAGCGTGTGTGACCAACAAAATCTGATTCCTATGCCAGTGACACACATACGTGATCAGAGTGACCTTATTCTTATGCCACTAGCATAAATCAAGTTCTTGCTCCTATGTCAGTGCAATAGAAATACGAACGTTTTTGATACGTGCTGTGTCACTGGCACAAGAGTACAATCTGTTCAGTCACACATGCGTGTCAATGGCATAGAAGTTCTATCAGATAATTTCGATCGGCATAGTATTAGCACTTAGTGAAACAGTACTGGAAGTGAACGTGTTAATATTACTTATTTTTAGTTAGATTGCTACATACATCATTAGGCTATAATCAGTTCACTGCTAACTAAGGTATGGACGCATTATTTGGTTTCTTATTTTATATTGTAAGTTGTGTACTTTAAATTAAAGGATAACATCGTCTGAAAGGAAACTGTCCATTTCACAAAATATTTACAACAAAAGAGTGAAGCTTAATACCTGATATCGGTTTGAAAACAACGGTTTATATTAAGTCTTTAAATTGTTGCTGAAATTATCGGAAAACGAGTCAATACAAGTACATTTTCAGTTTAAAGCTCACCACAACTGAACGATTTTATACAAAAAGTCGGCCGAGAGCATGTCGGGTCATGCTCAGTGTAGGGTTCCGTAGTTATTCAAAAACGGCTGAGCCGATTATGTTCGAAATAGTTTTGATTTAAAGTATTCTATAAGCCCACTAATCCCACTATTCATGTTTTTTTCACATTTTTAGGACCTATGGAGAAAAGGAGAAAAGTTAGAGGGGGGGACACAATTTTTTTTTCTTCTGGAGCTATTATCTCCTAAAATGTTGACTTCAGAAAAAAACTTTTTTTTAAGACCCTTGTTCTTTTTAAGAGATCTATTCAATGATACCCCACACTATAGGTTTACATCAAATAATAAAAATCATCCCCACTTCACCAGCAGATTTCTAGTATTAACGGCCACTGACATGGCGAAACTATAAGGGTTCCGTGTTTGCTGTTTTGCTACGGAACCTTAAAAATGGGGCGTAAAATAAAAAATAAAACGTACGTTTGAAGTAAAATATTGTCAAACGTAAATAAACCAAGAAAAGCTGAAACAAAAGGCAACAATAAAAATCATGGAAACAGACACCGTACCATTTGTCTAAATGACAAATAGGGGGCGTCCAATAAATACGGAATCCACGCCATTGTTTCCAGATTCCCATCGTTAATCATTTTTATGTCCGTAATTAATATAAAGATTGTAGCGACGTTGTTGAGGGTTGTTATGAATTGGAACAATATTAAGGCTGCCGAAAAGGTTGACCGCTGATGTGGTTAGCGGGTTCGCCATTTGCCGTGAAATGGACGTTATATACCGGATGCTTCCGGAGGAACAATAAATATAACTAAAGGTAATTTTACTGGGTATTTTGTTTCTCAAAGTTGTCCCCTACTTACCACTTTTCTTGGATTTCCACTCATAATTGCGAGCTCTTTTGATTGATACTTTGATAGGAGAAAAATATTATCCTAAGGTTTTTTTTTTCTTTCTGTTACCATTTTTCATACATTTTGTTTAGCGGTAACGGAAAATGAAAAGTCCGAAAAAATGTAAATTTTGAGGCAAACATTTTCTCTTATCCCTTTCCGACCGGTTTGATATAATCCTGCAAGTTACTTTGCAAAAATCCTGTCACCAAGTAAATTGTATTTTCGAGCTCAAACCTATACCGATCGAATCTGCAGACACTAGCCGACACGTAAAAGTAGCAAATACCTTAGGGCGGCCGCATCAGTCAGTCGCAAGACAGCGTTGAAGATGGCGATGTATTTTGGTGGGAGTAGTATAGCACATGTAAGTTCATAATTTCGTATATTTGCGGTGACAAACATTCTATTTATTGAGTGATACTTACTCTTAAAGAGTTAAACGTTTTTATTTAGCACAAATTAGAATAAAATTAAGTGATTTCGTGTAAACAATATGCCCGTAAATAATAATTGCACAAAATTGTAGGTTCGGACGGAGCTCGTCATAAATATTTGCACGGATATGCATAATCGGTCTATGCGCATAAAATGAAACCAAGAAAGATAGTCATATATTTTGAAGAATTGGTTACATATTTCGTCTAATTCGTTAGGTATATATTTCATCGTATTTTAATTAGCGTATCTAAGGAACTGGGTTAATAATATCTTGTATTTTCATCTTGGTTAGGCACTCCATAGTTGTCCATACCTAATTTCTCTCGAATTGCTTTGGCCTTGCTATTATGAATGTTGATCTTTTGAACTCTTCTTAAGTTTTGCTTATTCGTGGATGAATGAAGAAAACACAATGTAGAAGGACGTCCAATCTTGATAGTTTCCGGTAAACTTTGCTATGTCTATCTTCGGAAGCTTCACATCATCACTAAAGCTAGGTGTGAGATTACTGCTAATTCTGCTTGTGCACGACGAAGTACTTTCTAGCATATGCTTTTTAAGTATTTAACCACAAATATTTTCTTGTTTGGCTATTAAAACCCGTTAATTCCGTTCACATCTTTAAATCTATTGTTGAATTACTGTGGAAAACTCAATGTGTAGTAAATATCGTTTTTTTTTCTTGTGTGAATATGAATATGTATAATGTAATGTAATTTACAGATTATTCGTTTTTCCCAGTCAGTAAAAGTAAATATTGCAAACAGTACTGGATATTACACGTCGACTATAAAAAATCGTCGCTTTAATCCATTCATCATATTATTATTAGCATTGATAATAGATTTTTATCTGCTCGAAATCATGAAGTGAAAATTTTGATTTTTATTTTCTAATTTACCGCCTAAAAGTAGCTCTCACATTTAAAACTCATTTATTTACGTTTGACATTCATCGTTGGGTCACCAATTTACATAGGTGTGCGAAAATTCAACTCAATCTGCCCAGTAGTAGTGTCGGAGTAAATCAGTTGTAACAGACGGACAGATAGACACGCTAGTGATCCTATGAGTGCTCCGTTTTTTTTCTTCTTGTGGTACGGAACCCTAAACATATAAGATCGCTTATAATAGGATGTTTTTTCATTAAATAATGTGTTTTATTAATATTTTTATGCATGTCCATACTAATTTGCAAGATCTTGCATTTACGTATAGATCCTGAACGTCACTTTCGTGCATGCGATTTTTTTAATGATAAAAGGCAATTCGATTTTTTTATTATTTTTTACAAGTATACGAAGATAATTTAAAACCATCTACATACATTTTTCATAAGGTTTTAGAAAATTTTTGTCTCGGTCGTAAAGGGTTATTAGGATCGAAAGCGCTCACGATCCTAAATAGAAAATCTTGTAAAAAAATACTTAAGTATGTTTCAAAAACGTTGCGGGAGACAACTTTGAAACAAAATGGCCCTACTATTCAAACCAAACAACAAAACAAAGCAACCTACGATTGTTCAAAAATTTTTTCAAAATAATTTTCAATTTAATTTCAACCTTTTTGACGCCGCGTCAAATGCAAAAGGTGTCTCTCAGGCGCCGCATTACCAATGGGTCAAAACTGAATTTTAACTTCACGCACGTGCATGTAGGCATAGGTATGTATATTTACTATATTTTTATATGTATATGTAATTATGACCATGATTTTTAAATCGGTCTTTGGTGTTGATCCTGCTGACCCTGCGGTCCCAATATTATATCAGTCCACAGTTATGCAGAAAACGACCAACTTCGATTTTTTGGCAATGCAGAAAGTGACCAAACTCAATAATTATGTTAAAACTAAAGTCAGATTGACATAAAATAGTAGTTGGTCACTTTCTGCAAAACTGACCATAGTTTTGCAGAAAGCGACCAACTACTATTTTATCATTAATTGAAACTACTAATTACTTACTATGAGGAAAAAAGCCAACCACCAACCATCTCAATCATCAAATTTATTAAAAGCCACCAAAACATAATTATACCTCTGGTAAAAGGGGTTTTTAGGCCAATATTTGCTGTTTTCAAATCAACGGACTTACCTATTTGACAGTAGACTAAAATGTTTTTAGGATTCATTATATTCTTGTTATTCTGTAAACAGTTTTTCCACGTATACACGTCATGTATTAAGTACTTAAATATTTATAGAATAATTCCTGGTAAGTTATAATAGACTCAGAACTGCAAGTTTTTTCACAAAGTGTATTTCCAAAACAGCTGAAAATTGACTAAATTAACTACTTTTTACAAAAGACAACAACCAACAAGTGACCACTATATCTACAATAGTCCGTGGGCTACTCGGTCTGAAATAAGAAAACGGTATAATTTGGGGGTACCAAGTGTCCTTTTTACAGTAGTTAGACATATTCATAAGGATGTTAAAAAAGTATGATAGACATCTCAAAGTGGTAGCTAATAGGCATACGGGCTATTTCAAGATTTCCGTTGTATGACAGGTATGGTTAAAACTAGGAGGTACAAATTTTCCTTTTCACGGCTGTTAGGTAAGCTTATAAAAACGTCAAAAATGCAAGATTGCCATTTATAAGTGCTACCTAACAAAAATGGGGGCCAATCAAAGATGGTGGATCTCAAGTTTTACAAAATCAAGTATATCACGAGAACTATTAAATATATCTAATCACTCTCTTGAACAAAATTAAAGGCATATCTGTAAGCTTTATATTTTGCACATACACCATGTTGCTAAAATCAACCAATAATTGATTATGACCAAATTTATGAAAATTTCGTGATTTTGATTTTTTTTGTGTCGTATTTTTACATAGTAGTCATGACGCTAGAAAAATGAAATATTGTTTTGAAGATAGTGTATTTAATAAGCTTTAATTTGATGTATATAACTTGTTGGCGGTATCAAAAAAAAGACTTATAAAAAATATTTAAATGAATTGTAGTCATAATCCACCGTATACTTAGTGATTTAAGAGGCGATTTTTTTATATTTTTCAATCTTGGTTACTTGAAATAAGCACTATTATTTACGAGTGGCCCTTCCATCGCCTCTTAAATCACTAAGTATACGGTGGATTATGACTACAATTCATTTAAATATTTTTTATGGGGCTTTTTTTTAATACCGCCAACAAGTTATATACATCAAATTAAAGCTTATTAAATACACTATCTTTAAAAAAATATTTAATTTTTCTAGCGTCATGACTACTATGTAAAAACACGACTCAAAAAAAATCAAAATCATGAAATTTTCATAAATTTGGTCATAATTAATTATTGGTTGGTTTTAGCAATATGGTGTATATGCAAAATATGAAGCTTACAGATATGCCTTTAATTTTGTTCAAGAGAGTGATTAGATATATTTAATAGTTCTCGAGATATACTTGATTTTGTAAAACTTGAGATCCACCATCTTTGATAGGCCCCCATTTTTGTTAGGTAGCACTTATAAATGGCAATCTTGCATTTTTGACGTTTTTATAAGCTTACCTAACAGCCGTGAAAAGGAAAATTTGTACCTCCTAATTTCAACCATGCCTGTCATACAACGGAAATCTTGGAATAGCCCGTATGCCTATTAGCTACCACTTTGAGATGTCTATCATACTTTTTTAACATCCTTATGAATATGTCTAACTACTGTAAAAAGGACACTTGTTACCCCCAAATTATACCGTTTTCTAATTTCAGGCCGACTAGCCCACGGACTACAAGCTTAAAGCTTCCCCACAGCGCTACCGCTAGTCCAATTTGTTTATAAAAAAAGCTCTAGAAGAAATGAAAGTCGATAGTGAGTTTAAATCCAAAAGGCCAGTGGCTCGGAAAATTGAGAAGTGGATTAGGCAAATCACTTTTCATTCTACCCGCTCGAAGTTCCCTTTTAAATTTTATTATTTAGGCTTTGATCGGAAAGGGGAAAACAAACGGTAACACATTGGCATTTTTGCCCGAGGCTTCTTTCTGGGAACACAGTTTTAGATTGATAAATAACTTACCACAGATGCTGAACTTACGTACATTTAATAACATAACAACTCACGTGGTCATTTACATTATTAGTATTTTAAGAGTAATATTGATCGTAATCGTTTATGAATTCTTCATAATACGACATAAGCCTAACGAAGCCCAAAATTTTGTAAATATTGTTTTCTCAGCCTCATCATCAATCATCATCACCATCATCATCATCAACATTTCAACTGAATGATGTTCGCTTCTAAAACATAGGCCTCCCTTTTGGACCTCCACATACAGTGGTTGAAAGCGACCTGCATTCAGCGTCTCCCAGCGATCTTCATATCTGTCCATGCTGTGGGTGGACGTCCTACACTGCGTTTGCTCTAACCGCGGTTTCTAATTTTTGACCCAATCGGCCATCTGCTCTGCGTGCAATGTGCCAGCCTATTAGAAGATTATTATATTCCACTGAACAACAAAAGCTCTCTCCAATCTCCACAAGTTCATTAAAAGTATCTGCCATCCTATGAAGTATAATATAGAATCAATACGCCATCTATATTTAGCTTTTACTGGCCCCATTATAATTTAGAAAATTATTCACGTGAATTGAGAACCTTGGCCGTTTTTGAAGTTACGTTAAAAGCATTTTCACAATGCCCATTTTATCAAATGTGCAAGAACTGGGGAGGCGTGTGAGCGTAAGACCAATTTCCGCTTTTGAAATTTGAACCTCACACAATGTCTCAATTTTCTGCCAATAAAGACCAATCTTATCTGACAACAAAACGCAAAAACTGTCCTTAATGCATAGGAACTAGGTACTTTCTCCGTCTCTCGGGTATTTACTTATGTCGTTCTTGTTGGAATACCAATATTTAAATACAGTAATACTGATCAAAGAGGACATCAAAGTGATATTTTGTTATTCGTGCAGAGATTAATTATCGAATAATCACGGGGAAGGTGATCGAGCTTGGCTGAGTTTTCGAATCGTGAGTATACTATGATGGCGGATGTAAACAAGTAGCTTTTAATTAGTTTGTAGAAACTGTTGTAAAATAAATAATACACTAATTAAATACTTGTTGTGAACCCACTAAGGGGATCTACAATTCTACAGCCCATTCATCCTTAGTTGCCTACAGATGTCACCCGTTCACCACGAACCTTGTTAAGTGTTCGAAACGTCGGGATGTAGTTAAATTTAATCAATATAGGTACGCGATATAATCCGTTATAATAGTTCTATTGCATCAGTAACCATCATGGTATCCGAAGAAATTATTTTGTCTCATCTAGTAACAACTTTCTAACCTAAAAAAAGTGCACGCTTTCAACTGAAAGCTGCTGTCTTCATGATTCAAAATAAAGCAATCCTGTGGGAAAAAATATTTTTTGATTAGCTATCGACTCAGGTATCTTGATGTAGAGAAACATGGCAGTTTTCGAGCAATATTATGTATTTAGAGGTTGGAACGTTAGTTATGAAATAAGGACGAACAGGCTTTTAATCTACGCTCGCGGTCAAAAAATACGCCGGGTCGGGTCGGGTGTTCATTCATAGAAAATACTGCTGTAGAAACGGGCTGACTTCAAAGACAGTTTTCAAATATTTTAAGAATCATTTTTAACATCAGATTACATTGCCATAATTCCTGAATCAATCCTACAATAAAATTTGTCAACATTTTAGAGTGTTTAAAAAAACGCCAATAATGTACGGGAAAAGGGACTTTTTAATCATGACTTGCTATTTTTATAATACATGTCTTTTAGATTCGATGCAAAAATCAGGGAAATTCCAATACATTGAATTCCGTTTATCCTACAAATATTTTAATCAATTTTATATCATGTATGTATTTTCTATTATACCTGACCCTTATTTTATGACCGAGTATGTTGAAATAAAGACTGTATGTATGTTTGAAATATTTAATACCAAAATATAATACATTCAATTGCGTACGTATAATGTAAGAAGTAGGACTTTGAAGTCGGTACGTAAGTACATTCCACATAGTTCTTAACTTTAAATAAAAGCCAGGAGGAAGTTGTTTCGCTTCGCAATCTAATTAGATTTACACTTGTTTTCAATTAGTTTGGTGTACTCGCAAGTTCAAGTTTTCCTCTAGGTTTATCGAACCGAACCTTTTGCTATTCTTAAACATGTAATATCAATTTCAGTAGCTTAATTGGTAGTGCCACTGCCTGCTAAGTTGGATGTCCAGGGTGCAAACCCCGGAAAGGACATAATATCTCCATTTATTTAATAACAATTTTTTGTTCCAGTTTTTTTAAATTTAAGCGGTCTTGGAATTGACCAGTGGCAAAATTTCGCTCAAGACCGAGATCAGTGGCGTTCTCTCGTATTGGAGGCCAAGACACACTTTGGGTAGCTGCGCCAGAGGAATAAGTAAGAAAGTTTTTAGAATGCGCGTTAGGTGTAAAATGTGTCATTATTTGAAAAATAAGCGCCGCCGAATTACTTGCCGGATTCTTCTCGATTCAGTGAGGCAGTGTTAAAACCGAAAGTATTTTCTATTGTGTATGACGATTTTAAAGCGCTTGTTGCTATGCCTACTTAAATACACAATCGTTTGAAGAAGGATATTGATATAATATCACGTAAATATCAAATTAAGGTGACAGATTAAAATGATTAATCAACTAGCAAAATACCGACCAGTTACCTCACGTGTATTCGAATAAACAAATTGCTGATTTATTTAGTCTTTGATCTGCGAATCGACTCACTGGTTACCACGGAATCTGATTCGATATTTCAATTGCATACAAATTCAGAACCAGCCTCCGTGCAACCTAGATTTCCGTAATAACTATGAGGAATTGAAGACCACGGAATAACACACGGATGTTAATTGTATGATCGGAATACAGCGATATCGGTGTTCGTATGTTAATTTTCTTTTTGAACGCCATCCAATCAGTTACGGTGTATTGGAAATTTGGATTTATATTACTTTTACGGTTTCATTGGATATAAGATTTGTGTCGGATGTGTCGTTTAATTTCTAGTAGTTTTAATGAACATTCCTATTTTGTTTAATTAGTAACTGGGTAACATTTATTCGACAAAATGTACAAAATTATATCTAAAATATTATAAAACTATATTATAAAGAAATATTACATAACTAAATCTAAACCAAACGTCCGTTTCTCAGTTTTTCAATGAATCGTTCGTCAATAGCTCTGTTTGTCAGTTACTCATTTCGATTGTCCAGTTCATCTAGTCCATTTGTATTCGTCCATTTACTCGGACAACTTCCTGGTTCGTCAATTAACATGTCCTCAATTTATTAGTTCGTTTGGCGTATTCTTCCATAAGGCAGTTAACGATCATAGCGTTATTGCAGGTTCTTGCATGGATAATGCTAACTCAGAGGAATAACTGTATAAGTGTTTAAACACTTTGTGTTTTGGCGATGCTTCTTCGATTATTCATTCATTTCTGTATCTCATTAATAATTTTGCTTACAGTCAGAATAGTAAATATCTACACTTACCATGGTATAAAGTTAACCTTCGGCATACGAGGTGGGGTACACCAAACCCCAAATGTATGAAAACGTCATATAAACTTATTTCACCTCGTATGCGGAAGTTTAAATAATTTGTCAACAACCCCACGCCAATGACTTAACATCAAAGGCAGATAAATGTTCCTATATACCTACTTTTTACCTTAAGTCAATAGCATAAGGTCAACCAATGTATACATATTTAGTTATATACCTGAACCGTAGGCCTACCTGTGCGGCTCGCCGCACCTGACAGACAGCGACACTCGATCTTGACTATATAATATACCTTATTGCAAAAGACATAAGGTATACCGGACAGCTAACAGTGAGGGAGAGGGTACAGCTTGAACTCTAGTCCGAGACGTTGAAAATGATAGGGATTATTGGATCACTTGGAAGAATCGATGGGTAAGGCCCTGGTCTCACCACGAGCTACTAAGCTATGAACTAGGGGCTACATACACGAACAAAATACACCGTGATTTCTAATAACCCGAAAGATTTTAACAGTGTGTTCCTGGCCACATTTAGAAACTATAACGTCGTATAAACTTTTCTGGATATCGCCTAGTTTCAGAGTTATTACCAATTAAAAAAAAACATATTTTCTAATTGTAACTCGGTACAAAAGGTCTTTTTAACGGCGTTGGTGTCATTATGGAGAATAGTCTCACTAACCTCATTAATAGATGTCGAAAAGTGAGAAATAAAACCTTTTAAAAATGAGGTTTTTGTAAAAAAAAACCTTAACACTCATTGTAAGTGCTAAATTTATGAATAACTTTTACTTTTCATGTTAAAATACATGCAAAAATTAAATAAAAATTAAAAAAAAAATTTTTTTTTTTCGCCAAAAATGACAAAAGTCATATAATATTTTTTGTTTGTTTTTACATCAAAAATGCGTGGTTAAAATCTTTCGGGTTATTAGAGATCACGGTGTATACGCTCTCCCGTGTTAATAAAAGAGACATGGCGATACTTGCCCGGCTATCAGCTATCACCGTCGGGCGAGCATTGCCGTATCACTTTTATTTACACGGGAGTGCGTATCTTTTGTTCGTGTTTATAGCCGATAGTTCATAGCTTAGTAGCTCGCGGTGAGACCAGTGCCGGAATCGGGAAACCAAAAGGGGAGGTAGGTAGCTATGCTGTTTTGCCGTTAATCCAATTTGATACTTAGTTATTTTTAAGCAATTTCAAAAAAGAAAAAGGTTCTCAATTTGACTGTCTTTGTTATATGTTACCAATGTTACTCGATCTCTGAGAATAGTGATCCAAGTTTAGTTTTTTTTTAATCGAACGAGTACTACCCGAACATAGTTTCGTTGGCACCAAGTCGAGGTCTGAGTCAAGTATGATCTTGGGGAAATCGGTTTAAGTCGGTTTCATTATTTATTGAATTTGTTGATCGTTAATACCATTATGATTGTGTTGATATGACATGTCTAAACAATTGAAAGTTTTTCCTCTCTGTCTCTCATCTCATTATCGTCATAGAATCAAAACCATCACTCAGCTCTTTTACATTCGAAGCCGCGAAGAGAGTGTAGCATTTATCGCTTGACGAAAATAGACCTGTTAAAAATATGTCATTAAAATTAATTTGATTTCCAACTTTCCCGAGTGTAAATTACAGTTTTAATTGCAAAGATGACCTTCTTATTACATCTCCACCAAGCTAAGTTTAAACACCGCCTATATTATTATACTAGTGAAAAAGGAGAGAAGTTCTTTTTTTTACACATCTATAATACTGCTATGCTATTCTCTTATTCACACATTCGACGCTGCGTTCGTCAACGAGCTCGACGTCGAGATAGCCTTGTCTAAAATCCTAGCTGTTTTATTTGACATTAGGGATCGAGGCTGTGAGCGAGGTTGTGAGCGAGTTCGTCGCTGTTTTTCGTTAGAGAATACCAAGTTCGTACATTAAACGTCAAACTCTCGACGCAGTGTAGTTCCAGCTCACGCCGCATTCGTCGCCGTTTAAAGTACATTTATTGAATACTATTTTCAGGCTCGACGCTGCCGCAGCGCTGACACAGCGCTGACAGCAAGGCGGTTTCCTTAGTGAATAACACTGCTGTTTTTATATAAACGAATCTAATTAAAAAATTAAGAGGCGAAGTTGTAATGTATCGCCAGACTTTGTCCGACGTTTCGTGCACTCTTGGATGTTCGCTAGTTGCAGTAGGTGCATGGTCTTTCGTTACTACCGAAACTTTGTATTGAAGTACTATGAAGATTAACTAGACTATAATGAGCAGTAAAAGTACAGGAAATAAGAATACAATTACGTAACAACATAATGTTCCACTTACATAGGAGTATAGTCTTACCATGCTATTGTAACGAGTAACAGTTTTATTGTGTTTGCTTAATTTTTGTGTTGATCTTTTAGGTAGTAATGACGCATCTACAGCGCGCATCGCCGCAGCGCATTGGCGCACTTACGGAACAGGTGTGATGAAAGATGTATTCCGTGTTTCATTCATTAGTAATCTTACCACCTAGGCTTTTTCCTACACGTTATACTTAGTGTTATTTTTACAACAAATCCCAACAGAATGAACAGGCGAAGTTGTAATGAATTACCAAACTTTGCCCGACATTTTGTGCACTCCTACACGTTAGTTGGATGATTGTTTCGTTATTACCGGAACTTTGTTGAAGACTAAATATAAAAGTGAACAAGGTCGGCAACATGTAATATTACTTAATAACGTTATTTTTGGGCATTTTTACTTTTTGGGGTAACCAATTAGCGCGAAGTTACAAATCCTTAATTTCAGTCAGCTTCGTAACGACAATTAAGCACAACATTTCGATAATATTTCGGTTTTGGTGTTCATTTTACAAACTATAATATACATAATTATAATATAAAAACACCGATCGAGTTTAACTTCCTAAAAAGATATTGTACTAAATTGTCGTTACGAAGCTGACTGAAATTAAGGTTTTTTAACTTCGCGATAATTGGGTACCCCAAAAAGTAAAAATGCCCTTTTATACTATGTTATGTACATTAGTATTTTACACAATCGTGTTATAATAGAGAGCTTTTCAGTCGAGTACGTGTTTAGGTCACAAAGCTTGCTGAGTCGCCTAAGTAAGGCACAGAATTGAGAAGCTTGATCTTAACACTATACTGTACATTTGTACAATACGACGAGTCAATAAAAATAAGTAAACAAAAATAATGAAATAAATACGCCGAAACGAAATTATAGTTGCCTACAGCGTTGGCTTATGAGTTAATTATAGTTGAGTTGCGAACTCGACGTAAATGTATATGATTATAATTTTGCGTACGTACTCTTAATTCAAACGTTATAGTCAGCGAGTAGAAAAAAAATCACAACCATAGTAAAATTGGACACTATTATTTTACTTTTAAAAATTTTGTCATCCTTAATATTAGATATCTCATATCCAAGAAATGGGTTCAAGTTCACCAACAATATTATTTACGTGTAGGTCCGAGGATGAATGCTAATTCCACTCGGACACCCATTCTCATCAGATAGGGACGAATTTCACACATATGTGAGGTTGTCTGGAAGATATCGCTCTTTAGCGATTAGACCTACATGATGTTTTAACTCTTCTTTTAAGAATGTAAATTATTTGTGGATTTTATCATGATGGTACAATATATTATAAATATAATGAAACAGTTAAAAACATGTGTATTCCGTCATTACGCGCATTGCCATATGGTGACGGCAGCAGGAATACATTTGTCACCACCCCGACACATACATTATATCACCACTCCAACTCTCGTAAAAAACGTTTGTCAGCCTCCATAGCCTAGTTGGTAGTACCCTGCCTACGAAGCTGGAGGTTCCGGGTTCGAATCCCGGCGAGGGCATTATTTGTGTATTCATTTATCACAAATATTTGTTCCTTGGTCATGGTTGTGTATGTATTTAAGTAGGTATCTATTTATATGTATCTATCTATCATATATATCGTCGCCTGGTACCCACATCACAAGACTTAATTGAGCTTACCGTGGGACTAGGTCGATTTGTGTAAGATGTCCCAAGATATTTATTTATTATTTATTAACTCTTCCAACGGGTGTCATACTTAAGAGCCGACTAAGGGATTGAAGTGTCACTGAGTATTCTTGATTGTAGATTGATGATGAGCAGCGTCATCATAGTGGACACATTACTGTGACTGCCAATCAACTTGCAGAGCGTGGAGTCTTCCATAATAGTCGCCACGCTGTGTAAGCGGGTTGATCGCATTTACCTCCTAATGCGTCTATACGCATAATTAATAGGAGAGGCCTATACGTCTAGTGGGTCAAAATTCTTTTCGTTGTCTTATTTTGTGTCCTTAAAAACGAGACGCAGTGGTGATTTTTGTATGAGATGATGTTTTGTTTTCAATTTCTGATGTATGGATTAAAATCTAGCGTGAAAAAGAAATACAAATACACCGGTTTTTTTTATATACTGAGTCGCAACAGCAACTAACAGCGTGACCAGAGTGGTATGAAACGAGACAACGAAAATAATTATGAACCTAGTAGTGGATAGGCTGATGATGTGATACCCTTATCGCGGCTTCTAAAAATAAAACAAAACTGAAACAGTAAGACTCTCAGGCTGACATCATTTAATTTCCATAAACGAAGGTGTTCCGAGAGTCAAAGAAACCCGCATGCAGACAGAGCTGTCAGCAATTAGTGTTAACACCGAGCCGTGCCGAGGACTCTTCACTAGTGGCGGAACAAGCGACGAGCGGATGCGAGAGCGGGAGCGAATGTGGTTATATAACCTGTCAAGCTTAGCACAGAATTGGTGTGACAGTATGTCGCCGCGAGATAGATCTCCCGTCCTTCACTAGCTATATTAACAAAAGAAGGATGGATAGACTATCTCGCGGGGAGATACTGTCGCGCCAATCATGTGCTAAGCATACTGTGTCAAGTACTGCGACATAAAAGGCAGTAGTGTAAACGAGGCCAAATATACGACTTTTAAACTACTCCAGTCATATTTAAATATTTATCACACGGGTTACTCACGTAATTTAAGTCGATACTCCAGTCATTGAGTTACAAAGAGACAAAAGCAATTTTGCACAGAGTCACTTAAAATAAAAAATAAATAACCTTTCAACCTGTAATTCTAGTGTAGATTAAAAGCGTTAATATTTTTGTGTTAAGTAGATATACTATTACTATTATATAGTTTGCATGTACCTAACAAAACTCAGATACAAAATTGTTATCGGTTTCCCGCGATACAGGTGTAACCTAGGGTGGGGGCCTCTAGTAACTATACATTGTAAAGCTTCTATATGACACACATACCATCATCAGCTTATATCAGTCCACTGCAGGACGACGGCCTCTATTTAGCCTTAGCGTATGGACGCTTTAGGAGGTAAATGTCCATAATCGCCACGCTTGGCAAGAGGGTTGGCGATCGCAGTTATGTGTCCACTATGATTCATGTGGTGAAAGCAGGAAAAAATACATTTGTCACCACCTTGACTCTCCCGTGGGTGTCGTAAGAGTCGGCTAAAGGATTGAAGTGTCACAGAAAATTAATTTTTTGAAGATTGTGATGGGCAGCAGCATCACGAATCATAGTGGATTGTATAACAGTTTCATGGAAATTGTTACCGCTTTGAAAATACCAAGAATTCGTGTTAACGCCGACCGTGCTGAGGGTTTTTCACTAACGGAGGCGCAAGCTACGAGCGGGCGCGAGAACGGGTGCGATTGTAGATCAGTTCCATGAAAATATTAGCCATAGAAGTTTCTGTGAAACTAATATCAAATTGATTTTTATTAAATATTTTAACTTGTGATCTTTCTTACGCAAAAGCTGAATACTTGAGTTTGATTCCCACTTCGGACGTTGGTGATCTTGGTTTTTTTTCTTTGTATATGACATCTAATATTTATAATTATTATAAGCCACGTTGAAAATACCAGAAATTCTTGTTAACACCATCCGAGCTGAGGACTGTTCATCTGCGGTGGTGCAAGCGATGAGAGGGAGCGGGAGCGGATACGATTATAGATATTTTTTATGAAAATATTTGCCACGTTAAAATTTCAGAAGTTTATGCTAGCAGAGACCCACGGTGGGAGCGCTTCATTAGTGATGGCACAAACGATGCCCGGGCGCGGGAACGGGTGCGATCATATAACAGTTCTACGAAAATAGTTGCCACGTTAAAAATACCAGGTATTTATGGTAACATGACCCACAGTGATGGCCATTCATGAGCGGCAGCACAAGCGATGAGCGTACTGGAAATCGGGTGCGAACTAATAGTTTCATGTAAATACTTGTCACCGTAAATCTGCGTTAAGCTTACGGCGGTAGTTCATGGTAGGTATACAGTGTGCACTGCATACAGTGTGTCCCAGGGAGAAGTGACCAGAATATATTGATTTAAACTTTCACTCATATTTTAAAGACAAACGGGTCTTAATCGCGTAAACCTACGTTTAATTATATCCTGACGTTTCGAGCATGATGTTACACCCGTGGTCGCAGGCAGAGTCTGCCTGCGTACACGGGTTTGACCAGCTTCCTGGGACACACTGTATAAGTCATACTAAACAACTTTTACTATGGGACCAACAAGGAAACCGCGAAAAAAATTTGACCTTTTCATACATTTTGGTTGCGTCTCCATATAGCCACTTCTCCTTGGGTCATACTGTATAAGTACTGTAAACAAACGACATATCAAAGGATAAATATCTACTAGTTATATACGTGCATTGATAAATTTAAAAAAATATATAAAAAAACATACGCCCATAAAATATACGTTTAAAGTCCAGAATCTGTTAGTGTTTACACCAACCCTCGCTGAGGGCTCTTAACTTACACAGGCGCAATACTCTAGCGGTAGCGGAAGCGATTTAATTCCGTATTTCGTGGAACTGATCACAGTTCTGCTCAACTGCGCGTTTCTACAGGAATTTCTGCCTCGCAGAGTTAAACTGTGGAATGAGCTGTCAGCCAGAGTGTACGATCAAACTTTCAAGTAAAGAGCGAACAGTCCTCATAGTTTCGAATGCAATCCGAAAAAAAATGAGAAATGCTTTTTCGCACACTAGTGCGAAACCTAGTGAGACCTTGCTTACCAAGCTGGAGGTTCGGTGTTCAAATCCCGACGAGGGTCTTATTGAAGGCATTATTTGTGTATTTATTTATCACAAATATTTGTTCCTTGGTCATAACTGTCTATTAGGCTGGATCGAAAAATGATTTTTTCGATTTTGCCTAAGGCGGGGTTGTAAAAAGATTGTCTAGGGATACATAATTAAATACTTGTATGGACACTTTTCGAAATTATAAGTAGAAGTACTGCCGCAAGCCATCTGAAATATTGTCAAAAAATTAAAAATCATGTTTACAATTTTTGTGGGATAAAATATATTTTATCATAAAAATATGTTTTTTTGACATTTTATGTACTTTTGATATAAAAAATACAAAATTAAAACAAACAAACACTTAGTACCCAATCAATTTGAACCTTAAATTGATTCCGAAATGTAGAGTACAATTATATTGTATATTTTGTAGTCTTTTTTCGTATTGGATACAGACATTACGCGACAAGAAGCAAGCTTATTTTTTATCCACCCTTCTTGTTTCTCTAGCCCACATACAGCAGTACAAAATTCTGTTACTATTTTTTTACGATTCTTTCAGTAGCTTGAGTATAGCAGGGCATCAAACAGAACTTTGGCAAAGGCAAGAAAGCTGAATTAACAGATGTCAGCCATCGTGAAATACAAATTTTCTCTGGATTTCTTACTTATCCTCATGATACCTCCTTTCACCCGAGAAGTAACTGCAGTGCCATCACAGGTACAATTTGTTTTATATCCAAGGGTTTTACTTGTTCATAGGAATGCAAGTTAAATGCGATAGTTTTTACGTCATATGTATCTGGTGTTATGAGGCTAATGTATTGAGAAACGGTTTTTCAGAGTAACTTAATGTGCTCTTCCGTTATAACCCTCCTTTAACCATCGTCAATAACATAGTTTTGTGTATGCGTCCATCAAATAAGATACAAGTACATAAAGGAGTGATTCACAGACAGGAATATACTCTGTGTAGCGATGTGCCTAGTATTAGCACGACCTGGACGAATCTTGTCCCGATCGATAACATTTGTTACCTATATCATTCCTATTTATGAAACCTAGTTCTTGCAAACTAATTGAAAAAATGGAAGCTTAGCCACAGTGGGAAAACCACTATAATATATGGTGGTTGAACGCTTGCAGATACAGATAAGAAGCTGAAGACAATAATATTTCCTCAGTGTACTGTTGCTATTCTAAGTAATCGTAAACACATAAGAGACTTAAGAAAAACGTTAAAAATATACGTTAACGTGACTTACACTGAGTTACACTTACAATCACAACAAACGATTATAAATGCAGTCTAAATAATTGAATTTAAATTGTAATTAGGTTATCCTTCTCGTTGCAAACTTGCACCGTTTATAAGAATCAAATAAGAATTAGGTTTCTGGGAACATGCGAGAACCAAAACGTAAAGTTTCAAAATTAGGACCAACCTACTCTATGGCTATATTTTTTTATCATAGACAATTAGTAACACTGAAAGGAAATAACTGTGAACAAAATATATATATATTTTGAGAGTACATAGTTGATAATTTTCTAGAATAATGCAGTAACATTATATTTTCAATTTGTAAAGATATATTTGATTATTCAGAAAACGCTTTATAACTGGTGTATTATGTTAACAGAGCCCATGTAACAACGATTGTCTTGAGGTGACATATTTCATTTATGAAAATACTTTATTCGACTTGCGGCAGTACTTAAAATTACCCAATCTTGCTCATATTCGATTTTAACTATATTTAGCCATCACATTAACTTTCTGGAGGCCCGCCATTTCAAAATTCGAAAAAAATTTTTTTTTCATACAAGAGCGATCCACCCTACGTGTCTATGTATATAAGTATCTATATGTATAAATACATATATTATATACAGGGTGTTTGGGATAACGATGTAGGAATTTCTGGAGGTGGTAAAGAAGACTAATTGGAAGAGTTTGAACCCTATTTACCTTAGTCCAATACAGACTAAGTGACAGTTAATATTTAAATAAAAAAAAATTGAACTCACACTTGCCTACTAACTACAACAAACTTATTTTGTTTGGTGACGGCGTTCAACAATTGATCGACGATAACTTTTAAACTAATTGCTATTTTGTTGTACTTTTTTTTGTAATCAAAACCTACAAAAACCAAGCATATTTTTACACGAATAGGAAGACTCATATCTTGACTACTTTTTTTTCACAGGCCGATAAAGTTTAATAAAATTTACTGTTAGAAATCAGTAATTATGAACTAGAAAAATTATTTAAAAAAATGTTGTGTGTGGCAAGTGGGAGTTAATTTTTTTTTATTTATTAGTCAACTAATTGTTATATTAATTATAAAAAATATCAATGCTATTTATTGCATGTTTTGTTTTAAATCTAACTTTTTAAGTAAATTTTTGGTATAAAACTAAACATTTTGAAAAACGTGATTTAAAAAAAAAACTGTCACATATAGGACTAAGGTAAATAGGGTTCAAACTCTTCCAATTAGTCTCCTTTACCACCTCCAGAAATTCCTACATCGTTATCCTAAACATCCTGTATACAGGGTGACATCGGGGTCGTGATCCAAACTGTGAGAAACGTGTTAAGATGGACTTCCTAAACAATGTTCTCTATGGGACCTATACGAACAAACATACTTTTTTTACGACTAGTAAAGTTCGAGTTCATTAATATGTATACATTTCTCCATACTAATCCTTTCCAAATGTGTTTACATAATTATGAAACGAGACTGGAAGTTATGAACACTTCCGCAACCGTTCGGTATGAAATCAGTTTTTTTTTTCGCGATATTCACATTTGTTCCATGGGAAACCTTGTTGAGAATTACCATCTTAACACGTTTCTCACAGTTTGGATCACGACTCCGATGTCACCCAGTATATATATTATATACATATCGTCGCTTAGTACATCACAAGTCAAGCCTTAATTGCGCTTACCTTGGGACTTGGTCGATTTGTGTAAGATGTCCTAATATATTATTTAATTTTATACCCTTTTGGTACGAAACATGTCCATCTTTCTAATTTTTACAAATGCGGTAAGGTAAATCCAAAGCAAAATGCAGCTGAGTTAGCTTAGTTATTTTTCACCATAACCATGACGGACGTACAGAATACGCACCATAATGGTCCCTTTTATACCCTTTTGGTACAAAACCCTAAACATGTCCGATTGTCCATCTTTCTTGTTTTTATAAATGCCGCAAGATAAAACGTATTGCAGATCATTTCCAAAGCAAACTGCAGCCGAGTTAACTTAGTTATATTTCACCATAACCGTGATGGACGTATAGAATACGCACCATAAGGGCCCCTTTTATACCCTTTTGGTACAAAACCCTTAACATGTCCGATTGTCCATCTTTCTAGTTTTTATAAATGCCGCAAGGTAAATCGTATTGCAGATCATTTCCAAAGCAAAATGCAGCCGAG
>JALPQI010013118.1:0-45061 GCA_025490895.1 Thaumatotibia leucotreta
CTTGTAACAAAAACATACAAAAACTTTTCTTTTAATTAGTGTTAACTAATACCAATAAAACATATATCGTAACTCTGACGTCTCCTTTTGTTTTAAGCACCATTTATTTTAAAAGTTAAGATATAACTCTTACAATTGCATAGAACAATTTAAAAATATGTTAATTAAACTTGTGACACGTTGGTGACCCAAGAGACAACACGGTAATCCAAGAGACTTTTTTAATGTACGATTTGGTAAGCCAAGAGACAAATCGGTGACTCGGAAGACTTTTTAATGAAACGAACGTGATTTATATGAGAATATGACACATTTTATAGTCTTTTTTCATAAGGTGTAGTTGTTTGCCGGAAATTATTTTTTCTTTGCCTCCTCTGACCACTGCCTGGTATCCAGTATAGTACCCAGTGCAGCCATACCTCAATCGCGGGCGGTAAAGCACAGAATATGGCACTACTCGTCAGCAGATTGGGACGGCATGTGTGACTATTTCGCGTCCGTTCCTTTGGTGCAACGCTGCTTTAGCGAAAAGGATCCCTCAGCAAGTGCTGCGTCTATTGCTGGCGAGATCGGTTTAGGAATGGAATACTACATTCCTTATTCCGATGCAGTCATTAAGAGGTATAGACGACCCTGGTTTAATAGCGCGTGCGCTGAAGCCATTAACAACAAACAGGTGGCGTATCGAGTTTGGATCAGGGGCCGCGCCTGTAATGATCCCGACATTATTTCGCTGAAATCAGCTTACAATACTGCCACCAAGGTCTGCAAGAGGGCGTATATTAGAGCAGACGCCCAGCGCGTTGCAAACGTAGGTTTGGATTGGAGCTAGTCTCGCACCCAACTGGGTCGCGAAGTTTCTGGCGTCTGGCAAAAACTGTGCAGTCAAATTTCTGCCAACCATCGCTGAAACCGCTGAGATTACCAGATGGTTCATTAGCTCATCAGGCGCAAGAGAAAGCCGATTCCCATGTCTAGTCTCTTTGCTGTGAACTCTCGTGTTGATGACTGCTCTATGCCACCAACATCCATACCTTCCTGTGGTGCCGTGATCACTCAGGAAATGTGCAGCAGAGTTGTCTCCGGTATTGACGCGCCACTTTAGTCTTTCGTACTCGTCTGGTAGCATTCCGGAAACTTGGAGAGAGGCTAATGTGCGGCCGGTCCCCAAAAAGGACCCCGTTCAGACCCATCTAACTACCACCCCATTGCCGTAACCTCAGTGCTATGCAAAGTGATGGAGCGGATCATGAACGACCAATTGATCCGTTACCTAGAAGATCACTCCCTTTTGTATGATTCGGCAGTATGGCTTGAGGCAGAAACGATCAACGGGTGATCTTCTAGCGTATGTCACGCACCTCTGGAGGGAGGCAATTGGCAAACACGGCGAGGCCTTGGCGATCAGTCTCGACATCGTCAAGGCTTTTGATCGGGTTTGGCTCAAAGCTCTTCTCTCCAAGCTTCCTGCGAATGGCCTGCCTGTCCAGTTAAGCAAATGGATTGCTGACTTCCTGTATGAGCGCAGAATCCGTGTCTGGGTGTGATTCGCGGTTCGTGACAGTGAATGCTGGCGTCCCTCAGGGCTCCGTTTTATCGCCTATACCCTCTTTCTTCTGCATATCAATGACTTACTTCCTTTAGGAAACATTCATTGTTATGCAGATGACAGTAAGATCCATGGGCGTTATCTCGGTCGGCCTGGGGCAAGCAGGGCAGAAATTGGCGATAAACGCGATCTTGTCGTTGAGCTAGATCGGGTTCTGGATCTTATTTGCAAATGGGGTTCCGATAACTTGGTCGAGTTCAACGCCAAAAAGACTCAAGTGTGCGCTTTCTCCACCAAAACGTCTTCCTTCCACCCAGTTCCAACTCTTCAGAACACTCCTCTTGGTTTACAAGATAGTCTGAATATGCTTGGCATGGATATACGCTGCCATCAGAAAAATAAGAAGTAAAAATGAATCGATACTCTTATTAGAAACAATGGGTAAATAAAAATGACATTTTTTGATATTGCAAATACATTTACGTACTATAAATAGCAATGATTTAATAACTTATTGTGAGTAAAGGCATTAAAACTCTGAAAAAGAAGGGCGTGTCTCTTGTCTTACCAATATTGTCTCTTGGGTCACCGAAAAAGTCAGTAAGTGGACTGGTGACCCAGGAGACAAACTCGTGTTTAATCCAGATAAAAGCCTAATCTAAACAAATGATGACAATAAATAGGTTTCTCAACAATATCAGACCCCAGTGTCATGTATTAAACTATAGTTTTGAACCAAATTCGTAAAAAAATACGTAAAATCGCAGTAAGTCAGGAGAAATAGAATAAAGCCACCTTACCTGTATCAGAGCTCCGGATGAAATGAAAGATACAACCAACTGCCGTTCTAATGGCGGACCGACTCACGTGACTCTCAGGTCGGTTTTCTATTGGTCGAGTCAATGTTGTGCGGCATCACGCCATTTATTGCATACTTTTGACTCGGTGAGTCGGGAGAACTTGTTTTTTGTTAGTAGACAGTGACAATTTTTAAAACTATATTCTTGAAAAAAGTAATTACTTTTCTTGCTTAAACTTTGCGTTAAAAGATAGTTAACGCAATGTTTTATTGAAAAAGACTGTGACATTAAATGCTACAGTGGGATTTTTTTTAACCAAAAAGGTATTTAACTCTTAAAGTTTACGCAGTGACATGACATTTTAGTATGGAAGTGAAAATGTGTCTCCTAGAAAACCAATAAATTTAGTACAAATTATAAAATTATTTATTTGATATTTTGGTCAATTGTTGTTTAATAGTCTTATTTAATGTTGTATACATTAGAATCCATGAATGTTAAGTAATACAATAAAAAAAAATATTATTCAGTAGTGTCACATAAAAACAAAAAAAAAGTGATTGACCCATATATGTCAAATACAATGTCAAACTATTTATAGGTTAGTGGGTGTACGTATTTAAATCAATACATTCTACGTCTCAATTAATTTTTCACATTATTACGTGTGTTCTATTCACTTTTTTTTCTTTGTTTTCTGTAGATATTTTAATCCAAATATCTACATAAGTTTTAAAAGTATTCATGTAAAAAGAAGGTTGCAAGTTGGTTAAATATTTCCCAAATAATTATCAATTTCAAATGGACATTTGTGTTGGACCTTTGCAAAACAGTTTACTCAAATGGATTAATCTAATTAGAAACGTAATGAATGAATAATCTGAAGGAGCAATTTCCATTAGGTACCGATTAAAATACTACCTTGAACTAGCTTTGCGTATAGAATTAATGAATACCTACTTGAAGTAACGGGAACGGCTAGAATAGGCATGTGTTGTTAGTAGTAGCAGTAAATTTCTTAGATTCTTATTTATTTTCTTACCCTAGTTTTATCATTATTATCTAATTTGGACAGGTTTATAAATTCTGTATGTTCACATGCCTTACATCAGTATAATAAGACCAAAAAAAAAGTGGTACCGCAGGGTGTACCCCTAGGCCCACAACTATTCCTCCGAAACATCCCTCTCCCTATTGACCTCTAGACATTCGACCTCGCCTTAAGGCTTCCTGTAACGATTTACTACGCTCGGCTTTTCTATTATAACCGTAAATTTTCCACGTCAAAGGAAACTTAATACTGCTACATGCAAAAGGGATTATTGTAAATTTTCTAAGGTGTCCTTTGCCTAAATTTTGATTGCTAGAATTGAGGGTTTTAATTTAAAACAGCTACCAGTGCGGGCAGTAGGAACTGGGTTATTTTCCCAAATAAACCTATAAGCTCGAACTGTTTCCTCATTGTTTTCAACGTACATATATTTTTCTTGGACAATTTTTAACCAACTTCAAAAAAAGGTGGAGGTTCTCAATTCGACTGATTTTTTTTTCTTGTATGTATGTTAACTGATATCTCCGAGAATCGTGAACCGATTATAAAATTTATTTTCCTGATCGAACGTGTTACCCCGAGATGGTTGGCACCAAGTTGGGATCTGATGATGGGATCTTGGAGAAATCGAGGGATCTCTTCAAATTTTATAGGTACATGTATGGCGCATTTGGGTAATTTTCATTCATTTACAGGAATTTGCATTCAGAAAGTAGGATTTGAGGAAACCAATGATGGAAACAAATCGGAGATCTTGGAAAATAAATTGGTTGAAGTCGATTTTTTTCAATTTCGTTATTATACTATTTATGATTTTTAATCTTTGAATGCGTCTTCAAATATTGTACAAAATGAAGGCCGAAAACAAAGGTCTATTCTATTCTGTTATAGACACAAAATCCAAACAGTCCGACACAAAATACCTCAGTAGGAACCAAAAAAGTCCGAAATATTTCTGATTGCTTTAGTTTTGGAGACAGAAACGGAAATAATACTGTGGGGGGAAGAGGTAAAAACGTTGGATTTGAGATTTAATTATTTATTGGCATTATCCAACTGGTTGCGATGCTAACCCTGCCATCGCGACAAATATACCTAATAGTCTCCGATCTGAAAGAATGGGCTCGGTCTTAATTTTCGTGGTTCTTTGAAAACAGTGTATACAAAATAGTCTAAATTAACTGCATGAACCGAGTGTAATTTGTAATTCAATATAATAACATTTTGGTTATATGTACCCAGAGTCCAAATCAGAATTCTATATTCTTCGTGTTGAATTATGCTGAATATTCACCTTTTTGACATACATATCTGCATTTTATGTGTATATAAATTACGTTTTTCGTAGTTGATGACTGACTGGTAGTACAGGTAGTAGAAAATTCTGTACAATAATTGTAAATTTAATTATTTTACAGCTATTGCTTTCAGCTCTTCCATCATTAAAAAATATATTTCAAATCGAATATTTGGCCGATTGTAAAGTATATTCTCCAGAAACGCAGATAAAACAACTGTACTGTTCAAATATTTGTATGAATGAACACCACATTGATAAGTTTATTAATAACACCAGAATATAATAGAACTTATCAATTAAACGAGTTAGTCTTTGCAGATAAATGGTGGTTGAGACGCTATCGGTCACCGACCCGGCTCGGAGTTATCTCAAACTTAATTACTTGGTCCGTGGGAAAGAAATATTAATCGAAAGATCTTTAATTAATACCCGCACTTGAACTTTTGCATGTGTTTGTGCGACTTATGTACATAATGCTGGAATGTGGTTATTTTAATGATATTAACTCATCAGTAGCATGCATGGTTCATTTATTTGTATGTATTTCTGATTCATAAAAGGAACATTACAGCGTTGTGTTGTTTGCCGGTGGCGATTGTTGTCTTTCTTTGTCCTAAGCTTTAAAGTCAATGAATCCACTAATATTTCTGTATTATGAACTGATTTTAATCTTCTTTGTGCGATGGAGCCCTAAAAAGGAGTTGATCCCTTTAAAAGTTAGTATTCTGCAAACGAAGGCAAGAGTAGAATGCAATATAAATGTCATTCATGTAGCTTGGTATCTTAACTTTATTTCAATCCTTTATTTAAAGTAAGTGACGGTTTTAAAATTACAGGATACTACGCCAAAAACAAATTTAAGACACTTTTGATCTCTCTCAAGTCCAGATAGAAATAGAAATTGATTTTCCTGTTTGAAGTTGAACGCTGTCTACTAACCGTATATTTACATTATATACATGTATTTTTTTTATAATATTGAAGTATTTATGAAATGCATCACTATCACTTAAAATATATTTGAGGATCGACCCATACAAAAATTAAATTAGACTTTCACGGTCACGACATTACCTTCTTTAAAAGTTTTTTGCTATGTCGCTATTATATGTAACCTGTAGGTAACAGCTTTTGTAAGCAATGGCCTGACTGAACTCACTCGTGGTGAGTTCGATGTCGGTCAAATTATAATTTATATTTAGCGGACAGCGGGTTTTCGAACCGATATGAAAGTAATTAGAGAAGCCACGTTCTTCTTGTATTGTAACCAGTTTGCTTCGATCGCAGACTGGACACGATGCTCTTTTATTATTTTGCTTCGTGCAGATTTCGTTACATTTATTTGATTTTTTGCCGCGGCATCTGTTACATATGCTTTATGGTTCTGAATGCAAGTTGAAATTCTTGTGGTTGTCAACTACTTTTTTTCTGCAAGTATTCTCAGTCATGTTCGCACGTAAGTATATATTATAAGAGTAAATAGTCATTAATACAGGTATAAATAATTCTGTAAGTCATAAGATACCTGTACTACTGTATACTAGTTTATGCATAAGAAATTCATAAACGAAGTTTAGGTTTACAACCTTTTGTTAGAGCCGCTGCAGTATTAATTAATTGTGTTTAAAGTACTCTCAGAGCGAAGGTAAAAGTTAACTTTCGGCACCACGAATGAAAGTAATCTGCTAAGCAAGTTACTACTTCGTATTAGTTTCGCTCTCGACGGCTTCCATTTCACTCGTATTCTTTGGTGGCCCAATGCACTGTCATCTGCGAAAGAAATCCCCTTTCTGTACTTTATTCAATTGAAGTAGAGTTGGAAATTGTCAGCTTGATGGGCCCTTTTCTTCCGGGAGTATGCTGCTTTGAGTAAGTATAGAATTTGGAATGAACGAAAGGGTTATCACTTTTTATTGAGTTGTATTCGTTATTTGGTGGTTTTGTGTCCCTACTGTACTAGTAAATATAATCCATTTTTGGTGTTGAAACTCATCATGAAAATTGGCCAAATTTCATGTACAGCCTATATAGGATTGTCAATTATATTATACCAGATACGCAATCGATTGAAATAATACAGTGCCAGTTGGCATTTGGTCGTGATTGCTGTATCGAATACTTTGTAACTATGTTGTTAAATTGGATTCAAATTCGATGCAACATTGATACAGTTAATGAATTCGTTACTTGGCATCTATGAATTTAAATACCATGATTTTATGTATACTTGTTTTACGCGCATTAAGAAATGCTGTTGAACCATACTATTACAAATACAGCTAAGAATATTTCTGAATACGCCTTGAACGTCAGGAATTCGATGTACTTCTAAATTCCATCCCTTATCAAATCGTTGGAAATTGTCGATGTAATCTGCGGGCCTTTAGAAGACTTATTTTCTAGACTGGTAAAAATAACTACATAGGTACTGATTTCTTCATAAATAACTTATATTATTCTGTACCGACTGTACCTGTTGAATTACTAAATAATCAAATTCCGAATGTGACTTACAACTTAGCTAAATTGATCTCGAGTATCTAAAATACCTGTACTTTGTTAAAAACATACTAAATCAAAATTCCCTTCAAACACTAATCTTTCTTTGATTCTCCTCTGCTTCGTTTGTGCGAAAAAAGCGAAATTAAACCAAATGTGTTTGCGTACGAGAGAGAAAGTTATGTTATACGCAGCGCATGCGCCTGACGGATTTACGTGATGATGACGCGCTCGTTGCGAAAACATGCGCAAAAAGTGCAGCAACAGGAGCCATCGATATTCGACACTGTACGCGATTATGGAAACATTGAGTAACAGAGTTAACACGCATGTTTTCCGCTGCGGTCGTCGACGTCGACTTCTCTAATTGTAATGCTACTTCAACTCAATGTACATTTCGTTCATTTCAATTGCATCCATAATTGGGTATTGGTTCAAATTCGAGAAATTCAGTTTTTTTTATTATCAACGCATTGACTTTGTAAAAAGTTTTCCTGTTGAATGTAAAATGAACCAGCATTGGACTTACAAGATTCATTACATCAAAGATATATATTATAATAAAGGTATAAGCAGGTCAAATCGAAAAGTACGCTAGTTCATGAATTTCTGTATCAGTTACAGTCAAAGACAAAATAAAAAACACAAAAATGTTCAAAAATCCCAGTGCAATCTAATTCTGTGTAATAAGAACGTCGTAACATATTTATGAGCGGATTCTTTCGATACTTATTTTTGCACTTGACTGTACGTCTTCAGGTAATTTATCAGTGTTAAACATCGACCAATCATCATAGCAACTCGTATTTTTAAAGCGCTTTGGTGTTAGATAATGTTGTTGCGTTGAAGGCTAGTCTAGTTTGAAGGCGTAATGTTATATATAGTCTGCCTGGCCTTGATCTTGGCGTTGACGATCCGCTGCAAAATCCAAAAGCTCGCGCTGAAATTGAAAGAGAAATTGGTGTCATCGCAGAATTTGCCCAGCGCCGAGCGCTGGACCGTGCGCCCAAAGTAAAAGTGTTCCAAAAATGTACGCAAAATTACATTGCGTTTTCGCCTTAACCAGGTTATGGATGTGGGTCGAGTAACAGCTATCTGTTAGAGTTGATACTTTTTTTTGTTCCGACATCCGGCTTTGTCAAGCGGGGTTCAGGGTCACTGAAATTCGTTTTTTGAGCACGACTAGTAGTCGTACGTTTGTCGCGTGTAACAATGAATCTTTGTTAAGTTATACCTACATCTCTTTGGAGATATGTTCTTTGGTGATATGTTCAACAATATTTTTTATAAATATTAGATGTCATATACCAAAGAAAAACGACCAAGATCACCCATGTCCGAGGTGGGGATCGAACCTACGTACTCAGCTTTCGCGGCTGATGCCTGTACCCCTCGGCCACTCGGTCTTAGCAACCACCGGTCAAATTTCTCGGGTATATGCAATCCCTTACAAGGCTAGGCGCCTTTGACCCCCGTTTTTTATACCCGAGAAATTTGACCGGTGGTTGCTAAGACCGAGTGGCCGAGGGGTACAGGCATCAGCCGCGAAAGCTGAGTACGTGGGTTCGATCCCCACCTCGGACATGGGTGATCTTGGTCGTTTTTCTTTGGTATATGACATCTAATATTTATAATTTATATAGTATTAAGTAGTGTGACTACTGGAGAAAAATTAAAAGTACAAATCAAAATATTTAGTTACTAAATAATTTGATTTGTATTTCGCAATATGTTCAATATTTTTTATTTAACAAAAGATTGGTGTAGGTGCCTATATGACTCGTGTAAGCTAACTCGATAGCTTTGCCATTGACCCTGGCAGAGAAATGTCTGCTCGAGGACTTGTCGACCCGCAGATAACCCTGCCGTCGTGGCAATGGAAAGTATATGAAATTCTGTTTTGAACAGATAACCTCTGACAAGAGAGTTTACACGATTATGTATATTCATTAAGGAAAAAAAAACATTGCCTCTGAACGTCGCCAATGTCAGATTGGTTATTGTATGATAAGTATTCATCGACTTTATGAAAGAACCGTTATCCCTTAGAACAATGTCCTTGACACTAAAGATCTCGGCTACATAACTAGGTTAAAAGAAATTACGGTTACGGAGAAATTAAACTCTAGTGGCACCGTCTTAGTACAATCGACATTGATATATTATTGAATGGTAATAATATCCAAAGCTATATCACAGTTGTTATCTTCAAGATTTACATCTTCTAGATAAGGACGTTTTAAAATATGCTTTTAATTTCGCTTGCAGTGACCTTACGTGTCCTTTCTGTGTCTATCACATTTTCGGATTTATTTTGGTTGTATTGTATTTATGGTATAATTCTAGTATGCTGTGGCTTTTATTTCAACACGTTTGCTTGTAAACTAGTGTTATTGTGTTGTTCATAAGTACCGGTATTGTTATTAGTATAAATTTCTCGGGAACAATACTCCCTGCAGGGTCAGAAGCACTTGAATGCCATGATTTATTAAAATTAATTCCTTAGCAAAGCGCGAATACAATTCGAAAGTTAAAGGATATGCTCGAAAGATTTATACTTAATGTAAATTTCTCTTCTTTATTTCGGAAATCACGAACTGGTATTTTTTATTAACTTAACGCGATGCGTCATGCATGTCGTACGTTTCTGATTTTGGCTCATTAAGATTGAACAAGATCTGGCCTACTACCGCGACCTTCCAAATTCATAAATTTCGAGGATTTCTCTCTGTCACTCCAACGAAGGCCTCATTAGAGTTACACAAATTACAAATCCTCGTAGCTTGCGACGTAGACCGCTTTTTCCAAAGATGCATACAATTTAGTGATAATTCGTCATCATCATCATCATCTCAGCCATAAGACGTCCACTGCTGAACATAGGCCTCCCCTCTGGACCTCCACATGTACCGGTTAGATGCGACCTGCATCCAGCGTGTCCCGGAGACCTTCATAAGGTCGTCTGTCCATCTTATGGGTGGACGTCCTACGCTGCGTTTGCCTAGCCGTGGTCTCCACTCGAGCACTTTTCGACCCCATCGACCATCTGCTCTGCGTGCAATGTGGCCTGCCCATTGCCACTTACTAATCCGGAGGGCTATGTCAGTAACTTTAGTTCGCCTACGGATCTCGTCATTTCTGATTCGATCACGCAGAGAAACTCCGAGCATAGCCGAGCATAGTGATAATTATAATTAAAATATTAAAGAAATCTTTTCCCTACTAGCTCGCGCTCCCACACCACAGGGCTACATGTGCTACCCTCTGCCTATCACTTTTCCCTTGATTAACTCAGCCTGCACCACTCTCTCTTTTGTTTCATTTCCAAGGCGGACGTCTTCAGAGTTGCGCATAGGTAATTCAACTTAAATTTTATTATTGAATCACCAGTCACCACTTTCGTTCTGACACTACACTTCCGTAGTCACAGTGCAGTCGTCTACGTTATGTACTTGTACCGTAGCGCCACTGGCAATAGAGTCGTGTTCCGATATTTAGGGCCACCTTGTTCGGTCACATGTATACAATGGCGACTGTACACTACATACGAAGAAACTATTAATTCGTAGTTTTAACAAGCAAATCCCAAATATAGCCGTCTTGAAGTTTACGAAGTTAAACTCGAAGTGACAACCAGAGTCTTTCGCAGTTGATTTTTTCTATGGTAAGCACATCTGTTACGACATTGTGGGATTATCCGCATTGTAAAAAAGTAACACCAACATCAATTTGTTTAATTATAAAACAAATTGATGTTTCCTAATCATGAATTGATTACAGCGCCCTCTATAGCAAATTCAAAAGCAACGGAGAGTTGTCGAGTTTGCGGACGATTGTGGTAGACACACGTCTTTGAGTGGCTTAAGGTTGTAGTACCTTCGAAACACTACGTACAGATGTCGCTAGTGATTAGCTTCACAATACCATTGACTAAATTCGCTGTGATCGACGGAAGGTAGTCTGGTGTAATTGGAAGCACGTTGGACCGGCAATCCAGAGGAAGCGGGTTCGAATCCCGTGACAACCAGAGTCTTTCGCAGTTGATTTTTTCTATGGTAAGCACATCTGTTACGACATTGTGGGATAAACTCGAAGTACCTACGTAAGCTTTAACTTTCATCACAAATCCGATTTTTTACTGATATAAAGAGGCAGTTTTACAGCAAACTTCTTGTTCTTAACTGGTTTAGAATGTCTTATATTGCCTATTCGCGACATTTTTTAAATTGAACTACAAGGAAATTTATTTCGGACGATTCAATCCATAATTCGATGACAACAACGTATAAGTAAGGTGCAAAGGGCTGAAGGTTCGCTCAGAACTTAGATTAGAACCTTGTCCGTTGTTGCCGTCGAATACAATCGTCGTCGTGTTGTTGTGACAATAGTGCCTTAAATTATATGTTACGTATGTCCGTGATGTCAAAACTGCAAGACACAGTCGCAAACTAGCAAATTAATTGCCGACTGATTTATAAATAGTTTCGGAATTAGTAGACTAGTTCTTCCAATTAAAGCCTGCCTTTTTGTTAGCTGTCGTCAGATCCAATCCAATCCATTAGCTTTTAGCTAGGTACATTAGCTAATGCCTAAACATTTGACTGTGTTCTGAATGACTGTAAAATCGCAATACCAGTTCAAAGTATAGATAGATATCTGATAGTTGATTCTAGTTAGATCCTGCGTGAAAAGTTTAATGAGAGTGCACAGTTTTTTTGGCTTTAAAGTTAAGTCTTCTGTTTGTTCATTTGTAGTGTTGATTGTTTAGTGGCGAGCGCGTCGGACGGAAGTGGCCGGTGAGTTGTTTGCGAAGGACGGGGCCTTATTTGAGGAGCTTAGTGCACCGAGTGCGGGGAGATGCACACGATGATGCACTTTATGTGACTTCTAACTTTAAATATTCACCCGTATCATTTTTTCTTTTTGAAATTGGTCATGTGCATATAAACGAACGATATTCTTTCTGTGACTATTATATTTTTAACGTATCTTTAAAAAATGCTAATTTTAACCCAAAACTTTGTATCATGTCAATTATGTAGGTGTTTTACCTTCCCAACCTTTTGATGTTACTAGTGGTTCTTGTATATGCAATAACTTACCGCAACGCAATGCAATAGAAACCGAATTAAGCTTAGCTTACTTTAGCTTCCAGAATTTTCTGTAACCGCATGTTAGAAAAAAACCGTTCCCAATTTTTGTCATTTTGTGCAATATTTTACGAATTAAATTATTTTAATGGCAGCCCTTGCCACACCCTACCCTAGTACTTTCATCTGTTGGAAACTGGTATCCGTTTTATGAGAAATGTATGATGAAAATGTACTAACTTAATTTTATGTTTCCTGTTCTAGGCTATTCAATTAATGCATCTATAATTCTAATTATCTGGGTTGTGTTGTGTCAATATGTACCAATTTTTATTAATGGCTATATACCTGTTTCAATCGTAGTCTATAATTTATTGAAGTGCTCTTGAAACTCGGTAATTTCATAGAAATTAATCCATCGACTTTGATCTACTTTCTGCTATGCAACACGTGAATAAACAAACTTCACTGATTTAGCTTTGACGTAGGCACTTGTGTTTGTATATCTGTACAAATGCAGAAGGTGCGACTCATGTAAACAAAATGTTTAAGAAAAAAGGTTGTGATTTTATACGATACTTTAATTTGTACTATTCCATTCCGATTCTTGGATCCAGTGTTTTTATGAGGCATTACCTAAATTACCTAAAACATCCTGATATTGTTAACGTGAGTACGAGTCCAAATTTATATTGCCCTTGAAATATTTTATTGGGTTTCTAATTTAGTTTATTACTTTTCTTCGCTTGACGTCACACATCTGCAAAATAAAATGCACTAAATTTAATGCTCCACTTCGCATGCCGTTACTAAATATGGCGGAGGCCCTAATGGGATTTATACTGCCGAAAATCATGTTTTAGTAAAGGCGCGTAGTCATCCAAGGACAACATACAAAAATTACTCATACATTGTTGGCACTGTGATTTTTGTAAGTAAACCAAATCGCCTTGGTGTGTTGTGTGTGATAATGCGCTATTTGTAGGACAGAAGGTAACATAAAGGTACTGGCTGAATATTACGTACAGTGTTTTTTTATTGTTGATTTTCAGGTCATTGTGTTATAAGATAAAACATGTGCCATGATTAAAATCCTCTGTCAGTTTGAGTCTGACGAAATTTGGCAAGGCGTTCTTTGTTAAAGATTACAACATGTCTGGAAACTGTTTGAGTTTTTTATATGCAAAACAGTAATATCAAATTGGCTGCCGCTGCTGCTGTGGTGAAAATGTGCATGTCACGGTCTAATATTTTATGCTGATTCATCATCTTAAATCAATACCCAATGTTATTCAAACGACATTTTAGCTTATTTGTTCAATTCGTTTGTCTGATTGGATTACTGATATACCTACATATTATATGATGGATGATTAAGAACGCATTTTTCTTAGAATGATTTCGTAGCGTTGTTTGTACCAATTGTACCTACTGCAAGATAAACATCTACTTTTTTCTCAGATCAATATTTTGTATTCAATTGTTTATATAGTCCCCCTCCCCATAAGGTTTACGTACTTCACTGAAATGTAATCGTATTTTTACTTTTTCTCATGTTTTCCTTCTATTAGTGTACACTTTTGTAGTTGCAGTAAGTGTTTCAGAATCAAAGTTACCTTCAAGTTCGTCAATTTCGTCATCGCTCTTAAACAGTTACAGGGTGTTTTCCATTTACACGTGCCACATCGTCCAATGAGCAGAGGTGACTGGTGTCAAATTGGTGGTTCTAAAGTACTGATTCGTTGATAGCGGCCTTGGCCGACGCGATGGGTTTCAAACCGTGTCCATTAGACTACATTGTGACGTAACTGTGTGATCTTGCGCATTTGCCTAGAGACAGGTTTTATGAATCCTAACCTAACGCAGAAATTCAGGGAAAGCTTTTATGGTAGAATTTTGTTTTCAACACGCATCGTCGCAAACTACAAATTGTGCCATGAATATTTTGATTTATGGTTTTAGCTACATCAGTTACTGTTTTATTAACCTCGTTTCAGATGGCGGAGTGTAGGTACACCTTTGTTAAAATTTTTTTAATATTTATAGTCTGCTAAATCCGTTACAGTTAAATGTTGTAACGTTGTAACTTGTAACATTAAGCAGCTTATTATGCTTAGCGGAGTGTATCCTAGTTACACGTATTATTATTCTAGACTCTCGACGGCCTACCTGCGCCTGCGGCTTTGGCACGGCCCGACGCATGAGATCAACAATGTCAAGGATCTATTGCGCAACTCCACCGGACATCACCCTACTATGAATAGACTAATCTATACTTGACGATTAATATTCATGCTCAAAACGAAGGTAACCATGTACATTTGGAAATACCAAAACACTTTTTGTTTCAATGATCTTATCCGTTATTTGAATAATTTGAGATATAGGTAGTATATAATGTATGTATAATTTCGCTTCTACGTTGTAATCAATAATCATTGAATATTTAATTGCGCTAGTAAAATTTTGCGTGTCAATCATTAAAATTAATTTACTTCGAAACAATACCATCATTGTGGTTTGTTTTTAAATTACATTTAATTATAATTACTTATAAAATAATATTATTAGTAATTAATGCACAAGGCAGTGTGAAGTAAGAGTATAAGAGTGCAATCTTTGATATTGAAGCTAAAGGATTACAATGACTGCAATTTTAAATTTCGTTTCCCAGTGGAGTGTTTAATATTTAAAGTAAAGACGTTTAATTTTCCCGGGAACAGCAGTGCGCGCGCGCCGCGGGGTCCCGCCGCCAATGTTTTATGCAGACACACCTTCTCGGAAGATTTGTTTGACACCACCGCCTTTTTGCCTGAATTATTGCCGTTAATCAGACTTTGTTTTAATTTTGTGTTCTTCTCGATTCATTATGGGTTTGTTTTATTGGCCAGTTTATTTGGAAGTCCTTTAGTTTCGCTGTTTGCTTTATTGTTTAGCAACTCTGTATTTACTTGGCGCGTTTTAATTTTCGTTTTGTTATCACGGCGTAATTGGTAGAGTTTTTGCCTGTGGGTTTATGTAGCTATTGAAGTGAATTATGCCTGATATATTTATTTTCAATACCAATTGTCTCTTTATAAAATCCTCATGGCCAAGACGTTAAGAATTGCCGTCCATTCAGTCGTCAGTATAATTGACGATTTTACAATCATGCCTTTACGATCACCTGCATAGTGCATACCTGCGTTTGTGTCAAACTTAATTACAATTCAAATATTTGTAATCTGGCCACGGTTTTGCATAAATGCCTGTTTTATCAATTTGGATAAATCATTTGTTACTTCTCAGGTGCTGTTGAGAATTATCTTCGCAATAAGTTTAATTTGATTTGCTAATACATGTACTTAGATGCCAGGTGGCCGTTTCAAACACTCCTCTACCGGATTTTGTAAGTTACTTTAATAAAATACATTTTATTATTTCTCAATTGAAACAACCGAAACAAAAACGAAATGAAGTTGTTTATTTGTTTAATGTCTATGGCCTTGTAGAGATTTCAGAGATGTTTGAACAAATACGTTAAAATTTTAGATATTACAAAGAATAATATTTTAGTTGCTCAATAAATCTATGCCGGGTTCAAGTTTTTCTTTTCTCTCTGTTTGGGCGAACTACAACTGATTCATTATCCAGATGTACGTCCCACTCGGCATTGTATTGCACTTTACTGCATTTATTCGATAGTTATGCATTCGTACACCGCAGCACGTACGCTGTGCGTAGTGGTTTGTGGGCTCCATAAAGGCAATCAAAAATAGGCTTTAAGGCATTTTCAGCATGTGCCTTTTGGTGCGATATTTGCGAAGAAGTATTGTCGATAATAGCATTTACGCCTGTGGCGTTACGAGTCCTTACTGGTGTTGCCACGTATGTGGTCAATTAACATGACTGGATCTACTCCCGCGCACTGGAATCTGCAGCCTCCGAGCCGTTTTAAATGCTAATCGATTCTTAATTAAAACATCGTATCGATACATGCGATACTAATAATATTCAAATCGATAATAATCTATGTTTATGGTCAGCTCATAGGGCTTGAAGAATAAGCTCCTGCATATAAAGCGCTTCGATAGCTATTTCAATTTATAGGACAGGGATTTTTATGCTTACTAAAAGCATTGTATTATTCAAGGGTGTCTATCAATATTCAGGTAATCTATCGTAATTACATTACGATACACTTACACGATACGTTACACTTTTTTATTTTCAAATCTGTAGAATTTATATACATACATTAAATCTAACTAACCTAACCTATATCTAAGATTGGCCCTTTTGTTGTATATTATCCATTCTAACATACCATTTTATTCGTCTACAGGTAACACGAAATTATTATTTAAAGTCAATGCCTGAATGTTTGTTCCCAACTCCCAACCATATTATGAATGATGATTAGGTAGTGATGAACTATGTTAGCCGTGTAAAACAGCTGGAGAAATGGTACAAATGTAATTCTATATAAACCACCAGATCTCACGGTTCACAGTTACATAACCTGTGACGTAAAGCAAGCGATTATCTATTTACTGAAGGACCTGTTTCAAGAATCCGGTCCTAAGCACTCGGACTAGACTATATCCATTCAGTACCCTTACTTCGAGTTCGTCGTTGGTCTGATTGTGAACCTTCTCCGGAGTTCCCTCGTCGATGGCCTTCTGCTACAAAGTTTTGTCAGCTTCTCTTCGTCAGCTTCTATTGTCTGCCTCGTGAAGGTTTCCAAGTTTGACGGCAACTGGTCTAGCAAACGGTCAGGGCTCCGGTGCGATAACGAAATGATTTTTCTTGGACTTCCCTGGTGCATATGGCACTTTAAAATGTCAGAACTGTCCGAGCAGTGTTTAAGAGCTAGAGTTTTAAATAATCCGGTCTCTCTAGAATTGTAGATGTAGAATATTACACACTATTCTCTATGTAGTTAGTTATGATATTTCAGTGCAAGAGAGGGGCGCCCTGCGAAGGATTTTGCGCAGGCCATGTCTTCTACTAACTCTCCAAACTAATAGTAAGAATACGGCTTAGGGCTAACGACTTGTATATTTACATTTCTCATTAGCTTGTACTTTATGACTTTACCCGTTACATCTAGCTGATAAGTCCATTTATCTTGAGATTTCCCCCTCTTGATTTGTTTTTTAAATCCATTACTTTATAATATGAAGTCCATAACTAATCATTGTAATATTCTGTATGTGTATCTTGTCTCCATTGTCATAACGATCACCTTGTAATTGTTACCCATTAATAGGATCATCCATCTACATTTATTATATGGTTTGGTTGTACAAAGGTCACAATTGTTATTAGTTTAAAAAATAATTAATTTTACAATTATCTAAAACAATATTTGCAGGGTTTCAGTGATGTTAGGACATCAAAATAAAATACGATTATTTGTACGAGTATTAATACCCTGTCCAAAATATTAATCACGCTGATAAAAAGGTCTACCCGGTCAATACATAAACTTAATTGACTTTAAGGGCCGCAACTGTCAAGAGATTAGATAAAACAGGAAGTCATAATACATAACTGTATGCCATCAGTTACATTGGTATTTTATATTTGAAAATCGGTGCTTTACAGTTCCTGAAGGATATACAGAAATAGTCTATACTAACTCTTTTATTTGATTATAGTATCAGAACTACTGCAAACAGCTTTGAGCTAAACGATAAAATAAAAAAGTTATTTTCATCTGATGACAGCTCTAACCTGAAAAAACTTGTGTCATTATTTCAGTTAATGATAAGTAACTGAAATAATGACACAAGTTTCGATCAAATTATACCGATTACACGACATATTATATCGGACACGACCTTCAGTTGTTATAGTTTAAATTCGACTTTGTTATGAAAACTAGTTAGGTCATATGCATTAAGTGTAATGTCAACAAGTTCATTTAATTCATTTCAAAGCTACACGCGAATGACTAGTGATCACTAACCTATAAATAAATAGAGTTCATAAAATATATTGTTCTAAATACGATGTCGTTTTCACAATTAAGAAAAGCTGGAAGTATTCAATAATTTAAGCAAATGTTAAGGACATTTTAAATCGGTTCCCTATTGACTAAAGAACATCCTTTCCATATCTTTTACCTAAAGTTATAAATGTAGATTTGTAGTAAACAATATTCTGCATCTTATTATATTTAATAGCTTTACTGTTTACTTGTTTAATATTGACGATATCTTTATAACGAATTTAAATTATGAAATTGTTATGTCTAGCATTTTTATCATGATTAATGAGCTCTCCGAACAGTCAGAACAGAAAAAACTGGAAGGAGTAGATAGGCTCTATTGATATAATAAACAGCCACAAATATAGCCCACGTGGTATATAGCTACTGAATTATGATAATTCCATTCATTGCTATTTATTTTAACAAACTGGTTTTCACAATTTTTGTGTGTACGTACTGTATCTTTTAAAAGTAGATCACGTAGTCACGAAAATAAGTACATCCAGAATTACATTATAACCATACTTAAGTTCGTTACTCGTTACGATGTTACATGTTTTTTGTACCTTAAATAGAACACCGAGAGAGGACCAAATTACCGAGCACAGAAAACCTTGAATATGCCGAGAACGGTAAAAAAGGCGTCTATTTTCGGTGTGTCATCTGAGAATATTGCTTTAACCACTATAACAGAGAAGTGGGAGAATATATCTGACTGGAAACATCATAATGTTTGTATTTATTCACTTGAATTTAAGAATTTAAAAATAAATATTTAAAACCCTTTTCTATATGGGAAAGTCGGCAACATTTCCAGCTAGATTCTTACGCTGAAGCATTGTGCAAAGTAGTTGTCAACTTTTCTGTTTCGTGTCTTTTAGTATCTTTGTAAGATTATTGTTTTGATCGAATACTGATTTGTAATTGGGCCATATAACGATAAAATACATATAGCTTTGAATATAGTTATAGAGGCGCTAAATGATCACTGAATCCCGTTTTTCTTAGTATACTCTCTACGACACCTTGACACCCAATCCTACTTTATATATAGACATGACGGATGTTTCCCAACGCTTACTCGTGGTACTTTGCGCTAGTTTTCTTTTATTCCACTTTAGCAATGTTTGCGGCTTGGCTTCCCGATTGATTTGTTTCATTTTTCTTCATATCGAATGGTTGTCAACTAGGGTTCACAATTCACATCATATAAAAATCTCCCATGTAATTGCTCTGAAAATATATAGTTGAACTTTACTTTATGTTATTTTTTACTTGTGGATGTGGCCCTATACCCTTTTTTCATTAATATTTTTAGTTATTTCATTTTTATTCTAAGTCATCACAGCAAGGACGTTTATCGTCAATATCTTAACTACTTCTCGATACGTCGATGTTCATTAATCCATTATGTTATACGCCTGTTGTTTTGATTTATCTTAGTATTCTTTCCTAAATTGTACTTCATACATTAATCGAATATCTAATCTTAGTGCTAATTCACGTCTCAGCCCTGAAAGGGTCTCAACCAGCTCAACTATCGAGGAGTCCACTGCAGGTGTCTGCTCACTCACCTTGACCGCGCATAACGCCCTCTCACTCAGGCTAGGTTTACTTATCTACAAAAGTAATCTAGCATTAGAACTTTTTCTGTATTCTGTATAGCCCAATAATGTAAAAAAAAACTGCTTAAAATTATGACACCCATCATCCTTTACAGTTTCATTTTTCTTGCAAGTAACTGCCTTGATGTTTGTATTCATCCTTGGAATGTATTGACGTCTGTCGCGATGTTATGAATTACAAAGCGTATGTATGAGTCCTTAAGGCTACCCAAAATACTCGTGTAAGTATAAATTGTGTAAGTTATACCAGTATACAACAGATACAGGATGATATCAAGAGGGAACGTTTGTATTTACACGTCATACATAAATTTGGAAGGTACTACTAAAGTACCTACTTTTTAAAACACATTTTTAATTGAGCCTTTTGCTACAAACTAGTAGAATTGAATATTGAGTAAACATCGTTTATTCGTGGGATTTTAGGATTCACTAAGAATGCAAACCATTCCGAATACGTAGAATAACCTATTGCAACAATTTATCCTACATTTTTACACTTACATTTTTTAAGAAAAAGATGTACGCGAAATATAGAATAATAAATAAGCGAATATAGAGATAAAGGAGTTTTCACCACACTGCTCGTAAACACGCTGTTTGTCCTTCAATTTCAGAGCTCAAAACTGTGTTTTAATCTCTAGAGGTTAAAGTTTTTTTTTTTAATCTTCTGGATAGACTAAAGCAATAACTTATACCTACGGCCTGAGAGTGCAATAAGCTTTTTGACGTTTGAACTAGACAGTACGTTCGAAAACTCAATAGTTTCAAACAGATTCATACACATGAACCTTTCATAATATTATATTCAATATACTAAAATCCAAATTAAATACCACTTTTTGTTGTAAAAGGCTTTTAATTAAAAGTTTTAAAAATACGACAAATAAAAACAATAGGAAAAAGAAAGTGTTTTTACTATGCAAATTTCAGAACGCATCCGAATATTTTTTTCTTTTAAAATTACAAGCCACGCCAAGATAAATATTTGAGGTTATTGTTTTATTATTTGTTGATTTGTTTATTTTTTGGAAGTTGAGGACTTGCAAATAATACCTTCTAATTTGTTATGTTTGAGTTTTATTTCGCATGTTTCCTCGCTTTAGTGTGGTGAAAAATGTTGTGTTTCACTCGGCAGCAAAGCTTGTTCAACTCTCGTGCCTTTAAACCCTCGCATCGCTCAAGATTCCATTTCTGGAATCTTTCGCTTGCTCGGGTTTCAATATTTGCACGAGAGTTAAACAATCACTTTGCTCCCTAGTAAAACAAATAGCTATTAAAATGCTGTACCATTCCTACCTAGCCTACTCTGCTACGTACTCCGTTAAGCTACTTAAATTGATCGCACCTCGATATAATATTTTGTGCCTACGCCAGCTCCTCAAGCACATCTTGTGTTTGACAGCAACTCAGAGCTACCCGTTTCTTTTTGATTATATTGACTAAAAGAGACGTATAGCTGCGAGTTGCTGTCAAATACGAGATATGCTAGCCCCTTTACGGTATTGATCACTTTGAACATAAATAATATAAATATGTACCTATCTACGCATTGCTTAAAACCACGATGTGCCACGATTATCATATTATCAAAGTTCTAAAATAATTAATATGCTGATGTGGCATGTCATTGTCTCTACACATACCAATTTCAGATTTGCTATTTCTTATATTTTTACCCGTTTCTCATCCTGTAGATCGCGCCGTCGGACTTTTTGAGAAGTTTGACATGGGTTGACATTGATTTAAGGGGTCCTTTTTGGTTCCAAAGTTCTGCAAGACCGTCTTCGAGACATACGTTTTATATTCATATCTACGTGCTCATTTGAATATATCTTTTTTATAGGTGTTCGGAAACAGTTTATTCAATTTATTCCGTGGCTGACGTCTCTATATAAAATTGATTGGGAGTGAATCGGTCGGGATTAAATAAATCGTCTTATTGTACTTGTATTAGTGGTAATGGACCATGGACATAGTAAAGTGCCCATACTTGTACCTTATTCCAAGGAGCTAGGGTATATTGTTAGGTGATGTCTTCTTTGGTAGCAATACTACCAATAGACCGGCTTTCATACATCTGTTGCAACTTGCAACATAGACGTGAGGTCAATTTTCTGTGATGAGATTGAGATCGATTACGCCGAGCCTCGTATTATGTGTTCAGTCTTACTTTCTGACCAGTAAAATGAAAAGTTATCACCGTCCATCTACAAAAATAATAGATAAGTTAACAGCTAGAAGCCGGAATTAATTATGTAAAATAAAATTGTTGTCGTCTTTTAAAGAAGTTTCGTGATTTCGCTCAACCTTTAGAAAACCTAGGTAATTTATAAAACGAATATCATGAGAACTGAACTGACGCTCTAAAAAGCTAGGCCTCAGTTTGCTTTTTTTTTGAGTAATCACATTAGGTACACGACTTTATAAATTTGAAAACGTTTTTAATATATCGTATTAAGTACTGGCGTTTTTTGTTTTTTATTTATTGGTTTTGTTTGAGTTTCTTAAGTAGGTACGCTTTGAAATCCATGAGATAGCGTCAAAACGCAATGTCGAATTAAGCGCGTCTTGCGTCGCGCAGGTAACTCAAGTCATGATAAATGTCTAGCCGCTCGGAGGCACCAACCTGCCACACGAGTCTATGCGTCCCGTTATCACTGCAGCGATAGCGCGCCGATAATCCCGCAACTTTTATGTATCTTGGTATGCATTCACCATTGCGCCTCATTAAGTATCGCTCGTAAAAAATGCACACGCTATAAGCAAAGTTTTTGCGCCTAGTATCTAGCTCTTAGACTCGACTCAGTGCTTAACCTGCAGCCGGTGGTCATCGGCCTGGTGAGTTTCGCAAGTCCAGTTATATGTATGACTCGTTTCACATTAATATTCCACGGAAGCCGTTAATGTGAACCTAGCTAGCTCTGCGCTCTATGCCGTCAATGAAATTGTTATTCGGCGACGGTCAATTCCGATTCATTTCAGCTAGATAACATCCGTAACCTGACCCAATACGTGATGGTCCGGACTCACAAAAAACGCCCCTCTTTCTAATTCTACGTGTAGATTGTAAGTAAACCGATACGGGCTTAAAAAGTCGAGGGACAAAGACATTCCGTAGACGGTACGAGAGGGAATCTTCCGAGGGCGGCGCGCAGACAGCTTTCATCGTATGTAAATACGTGTCCTGCAAAAAACGTATGGACGACCAATAAAAACCCCGTGTGGGGAGCAGGGCCGGGCGTCGCGCGGGCGCAGTCTGCAGTCGCTCTCCGCCGCGCCGCCGCGCGCACGCAGCCTCCACCCTCGCCCTCACTATGCGCATGCCCGCACCACCCACGATCCTAGTTTTTACAGTATTCCGTTAACTCCACTAGAACTTCGCGTGCGATCCGTTTCCGCTCCGCCGATCGCGTAGATTAAGGGTTGCGGGCAGCTCAATTGTGTCAGTCGCTCTTGCACTGTGATTATGAAGTGAGTTAGCCCGACGAATTGGGAATGAGTTGTACTTAAACTACCTACTTAAGATTGAGCTCGTTCTTATGTGTGTCTTTTGTTGCAGGGCGAACGCGGTCGCTCCAGTATCAGCGAGCGGGGAGGCGAGCCCCGCGGGCCCGCCGGCCGAAGACGCCATGAGGGGCGTTGAAGGAACACCAGAGGAACAGGAAAAGTTAGCGACAGGGAACAACAATGGCTCGCTGGACTGCAAGTTGCCGCCCCAGCAGGCCGTGCCTCGCTCCGCCTTCCATTCCACGAGGGTTTTCATGCTGGTTTTCCTATCCGGTTGGGTGCTGCAGGGGATGTTTCTCACATATTTCGTGAGCGTGACGACAACGGTCGAAAAATTGTTTAAGATAGAATCGAGGACGACAGGGACGTTGCTGGCCGCGACGGAGATCGGCCAGATATGTACGGCGTTGTTTTTGACGTATTTGGCGGGGCGAGGGCACCGGCCGCGGTGGATCGCGTGCATGATGCTGGTGCTGGCCGTGGGAGTGATCGGGTGCGTGCTGCCTCACATGAAGTACGGGACCGAGCTGTTGGATGTTCACTTGGATTCGAACAGAGTGGGGGCGGCTCCGATCTGTTCGGACGGGGCGAACAGCAGTTCTTGCGACGCGGCGCACGTGCAGAGCACGGCGAACCGGGCGTCGATGACGGCGGTGGTGATCCCGTGGCTGTTCGTGTGCCTGCTGATCGTGGGCGTGGGACAGACCGGCATCGCCACGCTGGGCATACCCTACGTGGACGACAACGTCGGAAGCCGGCAGTCGCCTCTTTACATGGGTGAGTGTTCTTTTGATACCTACTTCTCTTTAACTAAATTTTAACGTTGTAATTCAACTTACGGCCTGTTTCACGATCTCCAATTAAAGCTATCTGTCAGATAAAAAATAACACTATCTCTTTCTTTCACCTGGAAGAATAAAGAGAGCGTGTTATTTTTATCTGACAGATAGCTTTAATTGGAGATTGTGAAACAGGCCCTTAGAGTTCTTAAGAATGTTTAAATATGTCAATTATAATTCAATGCCTGCTACGTAACTATTTAATATTTTATGTGTGTGTAATTCTGCAGTAGACAGTCAAAAATGTAGACAAAACTAAAAAACTTATGTTTTGCTCGTTGCAAAAAGCTTAGATGTGGTTACGAGGAAAAATTTGCGTTTAATTACACACAATCGTAATGCCTTGTATCTAAGTTGTAGCAGACGGATAAAAAGTTAAACAATTATGACCACCCTTAGCACTAGTGTTGCGCGATAGCCTGTCTTTTTGCTAAAGTTAGAAGGAGGCCGGTAGTTCATCTCGTAGTAGACCCGGATACAAGAGACATTTCAATGGCATCTCAATTTCCACATTGTACAACAATTAAAATCAATTTGCCCGCAGCGCGATCGGTAAGAGCGTCATAATAAATTATTAACTGCAATTGAGATCCATTGGGCTTCACACGAAAGCTCGGTGCGTTGCACTCGAGTGCAGGAATCGATTAAGATCGTGTCCATCGATTGTTGCGATGAAAATCGCATAAAGGTGAATAAATCAGGCGCGCCTACGCCGCCCGCCCCCCGACTTGCGTAATTAGATGTACGTACTCATAAAATGAGGTTTTGTTGCCATTGTATTCCTACGGTAGAACTTAAATGAGACTATTAAGTGTTGTATATCATTTAATAGACCTATACTATAAGTAGTCAAGATTTCTGCGGGAATTTCGTTAAGGTGGTTCGTTTTTCATACTAATTGATTTATTCAAATATGGGTAAATGGAGCATAGTTTTACAATGAAACCACTTCCATCTACAATCATTTTGATATTTATTTGCGGCAAATTCTATTTCCGTAATAAAAATGGTCAAATAATAGCTTAAAACACTACTTTATTTTAATAGAAATTTGTCAATTTGTGGGTCGGCGGCGACAGTGTCATACACCAATCGTATCTTCGGCGTGTGCGTTAAAAAGCGACGTTGCCAGTTGACCACAAATGCTGCGTTGCCGCTCTGTCAAACCGAACGCATGTCGTGCAATTTGTTATTTTATTTTGTTCCATCAAACTGCATCAAACGGAAAGCGTTGCTAATGTTGCCATATAGTTCATATTAACACCCAATAGCCAACCCGCGTACTTTTTTATGATATTCCGTATTCGATCGATTTGCTTGATTTTTATATTTTGTGTCAGAAGACCATTTATTATAGAAAATATATACATAATAGTTACGTTTACGCTACTATTATACATATAGGTTGGACTTCTTACATTTAATGTTATTAAAATAAATGTGCGTACTAAATGATAGTCGCGTGTAACTGAACGTATAATCCATTTGGCACGGCAACGTCGGCAACACTAAATTCAAACGTCACTCTTTCTTTCAAAATCACCGGCAGTCATTTGGTTACTTTGGTTTGTATAAACCGAATTGACGCTAAATTGCTAAATATTGTTTGAAATATTTTATAGCGTGGCATCTACAGTGATTTACATGAGGATGGTGCCACAAACGCCAAGGAAAGGCTTTAAAAAACACCGATACTCGGGCTCGGGAAAAACTCGTAAGCGAAGCCTTGTAGAAATTATACTACCTATATTACGGAGAAATCAAAAGGTAAGTCCGGTAGAGTATCTTTCCTCCGACTATTTCAACAGATTTTTTATTACATATTTTCACTATGCTTGTCATGTAGATAAATAGCAATATATATTATAAGTATAACATATTTTTAATGTAAATACCGGAAACGTTAGTTTCCCGAGGGATGATGAGTTCCAGGCCTTCAACTTTTAAAACTATAACCTTTTTGTAGATACTCACTGAACCTGTTTTGAACCCAGGCTCCCTCCCTAACTTCGCAGTCAGGATCACCACCATCTAACTAGATAAAGCTGAACTGTATTTTTTATTCCAGTAATCATCAGACACCATTTTAACAATGAGTATTCTCATTTCAGATCCAAGGCCAACTGCAGGTGTCACAAATGACCGACGAAACTTTTATAGAAAACATGTTGCCAACACTAGTGATATTTTATAAAAACTGTATATTGACAGAGATAGTACCTACTAAAACCAGAAAGAATAAATAAAAATAATATGAAATGATGTAAATAAAACACTGAATTTATGAATTGATCTGTTTTCTTTATCAATGTATTCCGCGCGTGATTAGAATGGGAAGGAATCTAATAATTAAAGTGACTAGAAATATCAAATATATAACTATACATATATGAAAACTTGTCTGAGGTCATAGAATAGATTCCGTCTCAATCTGATTGTACACCTATTAGGTCATCCAGGTCCGGTTTTTTGTAGTATGGTCTATTCCACATTGACCATGCAAAAAATACCGGAACTGGATGCCATAACATCACCTGAAAACGTTTTTAAGTAAATAAATAAGGTTACCAAAATTAAACCTAGGTGGCTAGTTCAGGGGCCAATACCACAACACTTTACAAGCATACAATTCTACAAAGTTGACAACTATTTTGTATGGGAATTTATACAATTTTGTAGAATTGTACGCTTGTGAAGATTTGTGGGATAGGCCACAGGCATTATTATCAAATCGGAATAAGAAAGGGATTCGGAAGTACTGTTGACACAACAAATGACACAATATTTACCAAGAAAAGAGTTGTTTATAGATGTAGTGAGTGATTAATCAATCTATTGTCTGTAAGTCTCTGCACTTAAACCATGAATATATGAATATAACTAGGAATATATCCTAGATTGACTTAATACACTGTTGTGTCAACAGTACTTTCGAATCCCATTCTAATCGCGGTTTGATAATACTGGAATAATTGTGATTATAGGTATAGTATCAATAAAAAAATAAAAAGTCTTATAAAGCAAAAAATATATATCTTGATATTACGAGATTTGAACCTTGGTCCTCATGAATGTGCGTCAGACGGTCATCCAACTTAGACTAATCCAAGTTCAAAACACGTTCCGAAGAAATAAGCAATCAGTTTCGTCAACGAATAAGGGTTTGAATGTGTGTGTGCATACTTCGCAAGCGCGACAGCGTTTCGTATTTATTCAAATAAACTTATTTTGTAAATTAAACCTCATCTGAAATTTAGTTGGCCACATTAGAAATAGCAGTTTATTTTAGGCAAACACATCACTTATTAAAAATATTTCCATTATCATACATAAAATTAAAAAATACGTAGAATTCGCACCAGCTAGGCACTGTAACGCCATCTATTGGCGTAGTAGTGCCTAGCTGACCGTGACATTCCACCTTAAGTTCTTCGCTCTGAAATGTGTTAGGTAAAATTTGAAAAAGCCTTTCATCAATCAGCATACTATAGTCTAATATAAATGGATCTAATCGAGTGATTAGACAATTTTTTTAAACAATTATACGACGTAATGCTTTCAATACTAGTCTGCGATATACAATACATACAGCCATTGCTATAAGAACACCTATACTTTTATTCTCTGGTAACGCCTTTTTCTAACATTCTTACTCGTATTCAGAAGCAACCTAAATAGTATTCTCGTTCGTTTGTTGTGTCTGCGCAGGAGCGATTGCATGAAAGTGTAAAACGATAGCCTTGCGACTGGCACGCTGCAGTTAGGGCTTCCAAATATTCGAGACTTTTAGGTATTCGAATATTCGATTTTTTACTTCGTGATATTCGATTACTTTTAGGAATAATATAAAAAGTTTCTATTTCGGGAAAATATTTAGTTTTGCTTATTAATATACGTCAAATATTTCAATAAGACATGTTATCCTGCAGTAATCAACATAGATAACTAGTAACATAGATACATTTTAACAATCGATTAGGGAAATTTTGTTTTGCTAGGGACGCTAGGGTACCTGTACCAGAATTTCATGAAAAATCGTAAAAGTCCCAAAATTATTTTTCTTGTACAATCATCATCATCATATCAGTCGAAAGACGTCCACTGCTGAACATAGGTCTCCCCCAAAGATTGCTACAATGACCGGTCTTGTGCCACCCGCACCCAGCGGACTCCTGCGACCTTCACCAGGTCATCCTTGTGGGGGTGGCCTTCCGCTCGCCTTCCGTTACGTGGCCGCCACTCGAGAACCTTCCCGCCCCAACGGCCATCGGTTCTACGCGCAATGTGCCCCGCCCACTGCCACTTCAGTTTAGCGATTCGGAGTGCTATTTCGGTTACTTTGGTTCTGCTGCGGATGGTCTCATTTTTAATCCGATCTTGCAGAGAGACTCCTACCATAGCCCTCTCCATTGGCCTTTGAGTGACTTTGAGCCTTCTTATGAGGCCCATTGAAAGCGACCACGTTTCAGTACCGTATGTCATCACTGGCAACACACACTCATCAAAGACTTTCGTCTTCAAACACGGAATATTGGACGAAAATATGTGTCGTATATAGTTTCCCGAACGCTGCCCAACCGAGTCGGATTCGACGATTGACCTCTTTCTCGAAGTTGGGCCTACCTAACTGCATAGTTTGTCCTAGGTATATATATATATTCGTCTACAACTTCGAGTGTAAAGTCTCCGATTATTACGAGAGTTGGTGCTACATGGGAATTTGACATGATTTTCGTCTTATCTATGTTCATCATAAGACCAACTCGCTCGGAGGCTCTACTGAGGTCAACGAGCATAGTACTCAAGTCATCCAAGGTCTCAGCCAAGACTACTATATCGTCAGCGAATTCTCGAAGCCTATTCTACTGCAGCGGGGAGTTAGGCAAGGAGATGTCATCTCCCCTAAGCTGTTTACCGCTGCACTGGAGGATGTCTTTAAGACTCTGGACTCGAGAAGGCTGGGTATCAACATAAACGGCGAGTACCTCAGTCACCTTCGATTCGCTGACGATATAGTAGTCTTGTACAATAATGTCAATAATGCAACAAATTTCATGTAAAATTCGTAATAAACTTAGTAATTGTTACTGTTAAAGGTGTAAATAGAAATGTGAAGGTATAATAAAAAATCTAACACTAAAATGGACTGAATATTCGTTTTGGAAGCCCTAGCTGCAGCGTCCAGTAAAGTAATCCGCTTGTTGAAGCGAGACTGTTTTTTATATACATATTCATATTGGGATTAGTTAAAACATTCCGGAGGTAAACATTTTTTCGGAACATGGAGTGAAATCACAAAGACAATAAAATGAAGAAGCCTTGCGAGTCGCGAGGATATTAAAGTAAGGACAATGAAATAAAGATGTCAAAAATAAATAGTTTTTGTTATAAAATGCCTTATAACTCTTATGTGGGAGAATCATAAGGTAATACGACATTTTTTAATATTCCTAGTTTCACTATGAATCCCAAAATAGATTAAGATTAATGTATCTTAATATTTTTAATACAGGAACTGGTTATTTTCTCAAGCTAACTCTACAAAGACGATAATGGTTCCACATTTATTCCTCATTAATCCGACTTAACCCCGCCGCAGGTCCGGTAATACCCGTTATTAATCTTGCTCAAATAATATGGTAATTGCACAAGGACTGTAATTTGTCCCTTCCTGGAGATGCAGGTATTTTTATGACTACTCCGGTCTACGAAGAAGCTCAATTAAATATTGTAATAAAGAAATATAAATATTTGTGATTATAAAATTGCTAGTAGCTTTCTTGCTAAAAGGAGTACATTTTCAGCCTGCGTAATTACAAAGAGTGATTTGGCATGCAGGTTAAAATAAAGTGAACCAATTTAAATCACAATAAATATAAGGAAAAGACAACCATGTATCGTGGCAGAGAATTGGTGCTGGCTCAGCCTGGAGATGCGGCAAGCCACATCAGCATCACTGATATTCTGCCACAAAACCCTCGGAGGATTGACCAACATGAATAAAACACTATGAATAGTGGGGTTTATAGTGTTATGACTGTTTTTTCAGCATTTTCTTCCCAAATTGATCATCTTGGGATTTCTACGACATGACAATGATTAGGAGATGCCCAAATAAAATTATTAATGTTAAATGTGATATGTGGCACATGCACTAAAGGCACAGACAACATAACCTCAAGACGTAGCATAGCCGGGCGACCCCCTCTGTCACGCATACTGTGAATTCACTCCATACTAGAGCCACGCCTCCGTTGCTAACTTCAGTCTGCGGCCGGCGTTCATGAGATAATTACGAAAGTTTTAACGTGATTTACGTCATGCAAAATGCATTACTGTTGCGTGAAATTGTGTGGCAAGAATACAAAAACATCTAGTGTGCAAAAAGATGGTATTTCGTTTCACAAGTGAGCCATTTTTTATAAATTTCAATAAAAATTAAAAATAGTTTAAGTATAAAATCTAGTGCACTCGTTGATGTCTTTTTACAAAGTCTCTTTCTAATACTTTGCACGAAGTATAACTCCCTCCTTGTCTAGCGTAACGAGCAGGTAGGCCGTCTGAACTAGGGATGACCGTAGAGTATGTTTGTTTACTATCGATAAGGTAACCAAAGATAAATTAAAATCTTTATTCTCAATCGTACCAAGCAACAGACTCTGCGGTGGAGTCTCCGTATCCGAACTAGTGATGTCTATGCCTGCAGTCTGTTTACTATCGATAAGATATTACGATTATATTCAATTATCCTCAAATAAATTCTGGTTTAGTGTAAAGTGTAGAAGTATCATTTTCAAAAATACTATAATGTAATATTGTATATCTTCTCTAAATGCCATATAAAAATGGATGAATGCTACAAAACGGTCACATGATTGGTTTCCTGCTCCTAGCAGTGTGATATGTTCTCGACACTTTAAACCGGAATATTTCAAATTAACAAAAACGAATAATAGACGAATTTTATATACAACGTATTTTTATGGTAGTTTTTTGGTAACTTTGTAACTACGAGTTAATGATTGTACAAATATAAGTATATTTTGTAAAATTGTTTTATTTATTGTCTCAAAAAAGATATATTGTGATATTAATATTTGACCGCAACTTTGTCTGCGTGGATGATGATGATAAAATAACTATCCTTTGTCCTTTCCCGGGTCTTAAACTATCTCCATTCCAAATTTCATCTAAACCGGTTTAAATGTGAAGATGACAGACAGTACAAATATTTTTTTATATAAAATGCATTTCAAGCTAGCATCATAAGCTAGTTTCATAAAATATCTTCATCTGCGGGGATGATGATGATAATGATGATGATGATGAATGAAATATCGTATGTCCTTTCCCGGGAATTAAATAATCTCCATTCAAAATTTCATCTAAATTGGTTCAGCGATTTAAGCGTATAGACTCAGTAAACTGACAGACATACTTTCGCATTTATGGTATGCATTAGTACGGCTATGGATTTACGGTTTTGTCGGTAAGTCACTGACAAATATCGAATTGTGAAAGCGATAGACATTGTAACCATCGATACTTTTATCGACATTCGGAAATCACTAGCGACCGGCGGACATTTTTGTTTTACACCTCATTGACCTTGAAACGACGAATCACAACACAGTTAGCTCATGTTACGCCGCCCGCACCTCAGCATTTTTGGCAGCATCGGTTTAAATGAAATAATTGTCTAAAGCTACGTCTTTAGGTTATGTTGTCTGTGACTAAAGGATTCAGTCCATGTGCCACCAAAGGGTTCAGTGCATGTGCCACCAAAGGATCCAGCATAAAGTTTCTATGATTTGACCTGTGTTTTTCCGACTCCCAGTAACTACATACATGAGTATAAAACGAAGTCAAGTCTGTCTGTCAAAAAAAAATCAAATTTGGTTTTTTTAATATTTTTTCTACTCAGAATCGCGAGCTCTTTCGGTCCTCATTAGCAGAAAAAAGTGTCCCGAAAATTCCGTCATTTTTTTGTCTTCTACTGAGTTACGGTAGAAGAAAGTGTATGAAAAATAGTAACTGGGTCATTGTCAGTCCGAAAAACAAGTTGTCCACTCGGTGGCCAAAAGTTAACAGCTTTTATAAATCTTTATTACGATTTGATTGCATAGGGCTATAGACCGGGAAACCTAGTTGTACCGTTAATTGTTTTATCCCGAAATTAGTACAGGAATTCCTTAACTTTAGGTATGTCCACCGAAAAGACGATAACCTAAATCTGACAATGACCCAACTCAATGGATGTATTTTTTGGGACACTTTTTTATTTCTACAAGTAGTAGTACGCAACGGATTTTGATTTGATTTTAATACATACTCGTGCGAAGCCGGAGCGGGTCGCTAGTAACTAGGGCTGACAACCAAGAATCACAGATATGCGGGACATTCGCGAATAAATTGCGGGACTTGGCTATAAAATGCGGGACGGGAAAGACATTAACATTAAAAAACAATGCTTAATTTCAGATTGTCTCAATTTAGATGCACCTAATGCACCCAACGTAATTATTCATATTTTGGCAGTTATACACGTTCAGTGCACTGTACTCGCGGGCTATCGGTGCGGACGTCGCGGTATATTCAAATTAACATGACGAAATCTTAAATTGCTTTCATTTACGTATTCATATTATTATTTGAGTATTTTCAGTTTAGTATTCCGTGAAAAGCGGGACAACTGGCGTCCCGCGTGAACCCTTTGCGAGACCCATACTTTAGGGCCCCAGAAACGGGACGTCCCGCATATAGCGGGACGGTTGGCAGCCCTACTAGTAACTATTAGAATATTTATGTAAAAAAAAATACGAATAACACATATTACTTAGAGCAGCGTCCCGCTCTCGCGATAACACTCGTAATCTTAATACAAAATGCATGTGTGTTTGTTTGTCCCACTCGCCCTTGCACCATTTACTAGCTGATAGCGCGCGGGATATCGGTGCATTGATAACATTGCATTCTTTCATTTGAACGCAGTAGGTTAATGCTGTTTTAACTGTTTTAGTTCATCTCAGAATAGGTTACGTTTATCAGTTACATTTATATCTTGTCGTCGTGCCATTATGATGTTATGACTACTTATTTATGACTAGGGAGGTACGCTTCTTTAAAGCAGGGATCGGAACCGGTTTTTTAAAAACCTCGATATATCTCAATTTTTTAAAATGTTTTACGCTCTTTATGTAGTATTCAACATTTTATATAATTATTAACATCATATTTTTCTATTACTCCATTAACAAAAAAATTATAAACCGAAGAACGAAAAAGAACGGAATTCGAACCGTTCTTTTGTATGGAGCAAAAACCGGTATCCGATCCCTGCTGTAAAGGCTTAATATTTTGTATGTATAGTATGTTTTTAGAGATTTCAAAATTTCTTAAATGAGTATTGTTTTTTTTAACTTTTTTCATGACATCTTTGTGAAAGTCTTATGAAGTTCTTTAACCTTTTATACGGTTGAATGAAAGTTTGTCGAAGTTAACGAAATTCATTAAAAACTTTGCTGTTTAATGTATTTTCTTGCAAAAATAAATTATACAAAGGGCTGTCTTGTAAAATCTATTCCACATTTTTTTTATTAAGATATATCTAGGTAATAAAAATGAATACAAATGCCTATAGTAGGTACGTTATCTACTTCTACCTACTACTTACTAGATAATCTCCTTATACATTCTGACAATCCTAAGTTGAACTACGATCGTCACGTCAGTCGAAGTTTCTTTGTAGTTGGATCTCTTTACGAAAATCCTCCTATTAAACTTTGTACTGTTAAAAACTACGACTTAATTCGTCCTAATGTAAGTCACGTGTATTAAAGGACTGGAAAAAATACCAAAGACAAATATTGCATAACTGCTCTAGATCGCTAATTTGAATATTAATTTGTGGTAACGATTGCCCTGAATTGGGACGAACCGGCGTCCGCGTCCCCGATAGGCCCATTATATCACAGAATTCAGGTCAAATGCAATATCGGTATGTTCAGCTGCCATTTGAGAGATAAACAGGAAAAAGTGTAGAATATCAATATCATAGATCGCGTGGCCTGATGCTATTAGATGATGACATTGATGACTGCCACTGATATGCTCTGTAAATGATCTGACACTGTCGACTATTCAGTTCTTTTTGTATTTTTTTACTGCTAATGTAAGCAAAGAAAGGCTACTTGACTCATATCAAATTTAGTGCAAAAAATTATTATTTTCTGTAGTATTTATTGAAAAGATCAATATTTTTCGATTACGGTGTATTAAAAGTGATTGATGGATACATGTTTTTCATTGAAAAAAAAATGATTTTTCTTTTATTTCGTACTCTGAAAACGGTGTCGGTCATGATGTGACGTCATAGGATCTTAAACTAACTTCAAATCGAATCTTATACGAGTGAAATTCGCCATGGACATGTAGGCATGTAGCTTTGCTGTGACATTGACATAACATAAGTGACATGTCAAATGTTTGTTTTCGGTTTGAGTGACGTCACACCATAGATAATCTTAGCATTAACATGGCTAGTATCGTTTTCGCCCGGTAACGAAAGTTTAAATTTTAAGTTATAATTTTGCGGTTTTCTAGGTCGTGAAAAAATATATTTATATTTTTTTTCGTTAATCAGATATTGATTAATAATATAAGACAAACTTTAAATTGGGTCAAGTACTACTAGGTAAATATGAAGCGGTATATTAATACGATGGCAGTGATAATCAGTGGACCCTATAATGCCACAAGATCTGTGGGCTACCATGATCTCTTAATGCGATTCAGTATAGGTTCGGCCTGTCAGATTTTGACAGTTATTCTATGGAACTGACACATCACGATTCAGATTAGGTCCCAAACTCAATCGCATTATTAGATCTGGTGGCGCCCCTAACTCGATGACGGCGTCGCTGTTGAGTTTGGTATTGCTGCTAAATAATATTAGGCCGTGTGGTGACGGCAGCAAGAATAAATTTGTCACCACCCCAACTCTTCCCGCGGGTGTCGTAAGAGTCGGCTAAGGGATTGAAGTGTCTCTAACCATTCTTTGATTTGATTGATGATGGGCAGCAGTCATCATAGTGGATATATTACAGCAATCCAGTTGCCCAGCGTGGTGATTATGGGCATTTACTTCCTAATGCGTCTATAATCATCATCATCATATCAGCCGAAAGACGTCCACTGCTGAACATAGGCCTCCCCCAAAGATTGGCACAATGTCCGGTCCTGTGCCACCCGCATCCAGCGAACTCCTGCGACCTTCACCGGGTCATCAGTCCACTTGTGGGGGGCTTACCCACGCTGCGCCTTCCGGTACGTTCTTTTTAATAGGACGCATAGTTAATAGGAGAGGCCTACGTCCAGCAGTGGACTGATGATGAGGCTGATGATGTGATATTACTACCCAGATTTTTAGAGTAAATTAATGATAATTTGCGACATGTTTTAAATTGTAGAACTTAATTATACCTTATAAATATTAGATGTCATATACCAAAGAAAAACGACCAAGATCACCTATGTCCGAGGTGGGGATCGAACCCACGTACTCAGCTTTCGCGGCTGATGCCTGTACCCCTCGGCCACTCGGTCTTAGCAACCACCGGTCAAATTTCTCGGGTATATGCAATCCCTTACAAGGCTAGGCGCCTTTGACCATTCTCTGAGGGTAAGCAATACATGCCTGCACCTCCTATTTAGAATACTTTACAGTTTTCTAGAATAGCTAGAGAGAACTGGTGCTGCCATCTATTGAACATATTGCGAAAGTACAAATTAAATTATTTATTAACTAAATATTTTGATTTGTACTTTTTTAATTTTTCTCCAGTAGTCACACTACTTAATACTATATAAATTATAAATATTAGATGTCATATACCAAAGAAAAACGACCAAGATCACCTATGTCCGAGGTGGGGATCGAACCCACGTACTCAGCTTTCGCGGCTGATGCCTGTACCCCTCGGCCACTCGGTCTTAGCAACCACCGGTCAAATTTCTCGGGTATATGCAATCCCTTACAAGGCTAGGCACCTTTGACCATTCTCTGAGGGTAAGCAATACATGCCTGCACCTCCTATTTAGAATACTTCAATATGTTCAATATGTTCAATAGATGGCAGCACCAGTTCTCTCTAGCTATTCTAGAAAACTGTAAACTGTAAAGCTCAGATATGTTTGTGGCGCTGTATGTAGAATTATTAAAGCTTTACATTTGTCGTTCATTTGCTATGTTTTCTAATTTTTATACGATATCAGTAAACCTACGAAATACGTGTCCTCGATGTTGCTAGTGTTGCTACATGTCCAGTCTAAATCATCCACGAGTCTAACCCATTGCATCACAGAAAATAGGGCGTGCACCAAGCCACGTGCTCCATCCAATTGGGATGCAATAAAATGAAGAAGTAAAAGGTGCAGCTCTATTTCAGTAGCGCATCTGTGCCACTGGGCCGCCGTCTGACAATTTGAGCTCGTTGTCGTAGTTGTGGCTACCACGTTAACTTTGCCTGTCACTGTAGGAACTAGGAGGCGGGAGCTGTTGGGAATCCTTTTGGGAATTGGCGTTCCAATTTTGACCAGCGGAATAGTTAAGTTTGTCGTTTCTAACTGAGCACTAGGAGATCTTGTAAAAGGGAACTGACGTTTGTGTCATCGTATTTTGGTAGGTACATGTGTAGTGTATCGGAAGAATCCGATCCGAAGTGGGACATTTTTTTTTACAGTATTTTATTTATTGACGGTGAAATGTAATACAGTATTTGTACACTCCGTTTGATCTTAGAAAACTCTTCGGAACACACGAAGGTAATGCTGATGACAGCATTATTATTACCTTCGTGTGCGTCGTCGTCGCACCTTTATCTTGTGTCACCAGTGATTGTAAGCTCGACGTCTCTTTTTCGGGACCGAGGGGTATTCTAAATTCAAATGGAGTGTATCTGAGATTAGTCCTTTAAAATGTACGGACACGTCATATTTCATCATCAGCCTATGATAGTCCACTGTTGGACGTAGGCCTCTCCTATTAACTATGCGTATAGACGCATTAGGAGGTAAATGCCCATAATCGCCACGCTGGGCAAGCGGATTGGCGATCGCAGCAATGTGTCCACTATGATGACATTGATGACGCTGCTGCCCATCATCAATATTTATCAAATAGTGGTCAGTGACACTTCAATCCCTTAGTCGACTCTTACGACACCCGCAGCAGGAGTTGGGGTGGTGACAAATGTATTCTTATTGCCGTCACCACACGGCAAATTTTTGGCACATTATTTCAATCATACTAGTAACTAGTCTTTGTTTTTCTATTTTCTCTAATCTTCACCCTTTGATATATAGAACAACAAACAATGTTACTCCATTCATCCTTTTTTTCATCCTAAATTTCTGAACGGAAACGAGAGCATTCTTCTAAGATGTCAAGAGCGAAGTTTTGTTGGGCTCTAGCCGGGTTTCTGGTATATCGGGCAGTAGGCCGGATTTCTCAATTCGTTCCCGCCACGCGTGACAGGACGCGGTATCTCCGTTGTTAACTCGAAAATTTGAATGTCTAATTTCGTACGAGTATCTTCTAAAGAACACGAGAATCATTCACAAAAACGAAGGAAGGAAACGTTTGGTTGATAATGCGATGATAGTTTTATCTTCTGTACCGAACTATTAGATACAGAAAATTCCAGAAGCTACTTTTATAAGCAGTTTATAATAAACCTGTAGGTTTATGATCTATTATTTATCGTGTGTCGTCACTGCCGTCACGTTCTGAAGTGCGAAAGTTAAAGACGATAAACTGTAAAAACCGGAACCATCATAAGCCTCCTATACTGTTTTCAATATACTTTCTATAATGTCCTATTGCCACGTTAACAATCGATAAACTGGAGGATTACGGCTACGATCCACCATAACTCATAAGCCTTCAGGATTCAGTTTTTTCATCTATTCTGTAATAGTTCATTGCGTTCATTAGATATCTTTTGTAGCTCGATGATAAATGGTCCTATTCGATTTACATGTATAGACCGCGCGACAAAGATTAACATCATTGTTTCGCTCCGTGGTTTGGCAGCCCCAAAAATGTTCTCCACTCGGCGATTTTCAACTACCTCTGCAACTGAGGTGACGTACCTCAGACGTATTTTCAACTTTATGGTGTTAATAATAAGACACATGTCACGTGACCGACAGTGGCTGAGGGATAGTCTCTATTTTCAATAATCACACAATAATTCGCAGTGCACCGCACTCCACGCTGCTACGTGCGCATGCCGCGTTTTGCAACCGCTATCATGTTCATGTTGCATACATGCTATCATTAGTTGGCATAGGTCAGTTCGCTACATGATTAGATTACAAGCGATCCGCCGATTAGACAAATGACGAATCTATCCGCGAACTTATCTATCAAGTGCGATAATTTTTGCAACCTACTTTTTACTTTGGTACCTTCGTTATGTTATGGAGGTACATTCGGGGGTTGTGTTCTTCTTTCAATCCATAGAAGTCGAAGCTATATTGTACTGGCATTAGAGTGGCGTACAACATTTTAGAGATTAATAATATTTTCCAAAAAACACGTGTAAAAGTAAAAAAATATAGTACTTTTTGACAAGTCTTTATTTTAGGTTAAAATAATTATGATCAATTATTTACTTACTAGAATTTTGTAACCATTCCTATTGACTAGTTTTGACTGAGAGTGCTGCCCCTACTAACTAAGCTTCTTCTTCCTACATATTGAGACGAAAGAATAAGTTGTGGGTATTTAAATCATAGAAGCATAAAGTATACTTTATTTTGAAGCTGAATATATTATGCTGAACCTTCAAAAAATGTTAAGCTAGGTAAGTATACACCGTGTTTTTATTGATTTCCGTTAAATTAAAGGGAAGCTTATTGAGGTCAAAAATAATTAATTTCTCTAAGAAACTAGTAGAATCTTAACTCTTACTGTTATTGAGTTATTAAAAAAATGAGTTTAATGACTGAACAAGTGTATTGCAACCTTTATTACATCCTAATGCTACTTATTTTGACATGTGCCGTCAGTCACCTGAAATTAACTTTTGTGTTATTCTTAAGGTTCTCTCACACTTACCATGTCATTTATTATGTAATTTTTTTTTCGAGACCGACTAAAAGCTATATACCAGGTAGCTCCAATTAACGTACCAAGCAGCCTGTTAAATTTAATGGAATTAAAACACGGTGTATAATAATACTGTTAGTGTGGCATCGCGTTATTCAGGTTGTATTTGCATTAAGCGGATAATGGTAGTTAATAGTAAGGATTGCGAAAACTAACGCTGTGACCCGCGATGAACCCAAAAAGTTAACGTTAGTCATTATGTGCGCCGGCGCACTATTCGGTGAATTATGAATATGCGTTTACCGACCTCATTTCAACCAAAAATCTCTTGTTTACAGGAATTGATAAAATCTTAGAAATATAAGGAAAACAGCGTGTTTAGCACATTATTGGTGCGGTAGTATGTCGCGTCGCGTCGAAATAGACTTCCAGTCTCTTTCTAACTATAACTAGCGACCCGCCCCAGCTGCGCACGGGTACTATACCTACATAAAAACCTTCCTCTTGAATTAATCTACCTATTAAAAAAATGTTATCAAAATCCGTTGCGTAGTTTTAAAGATTTAAGCGTACAAAGGGACATAGGGACAGAAAAAGTGACTTTATTTTATACTAATTGTAGTGTGATAATAAAAGAGGGACGAGGGACTTCCTTATAGAGGGTTTTTATTTTGTTTTTCTTGCATAATTTAGACTTAAATGGGATGTGAAGAAATTAACATATTTTTTTAGTGCGTGTCTCTGTTGGGTGTCGAAAATAGACTACAACCCTCATTCTTGGTTATTTTTACAATACAGGTATTTATGGTCACGTATATAACAAGTTGCATTCTTTAGAATTTCTCAGCCACGTGGTTTCAAATTTAATAACGTTACGATACAAGAGCGAAAAAAAATAAGTTCGAAACGAGTGGAGATAAATTAAAGCACGACCGAAGTGAGTGCTTTAAATCGACACGAGTTATTACGAATTTTGTTTTCCCATGTGTATCGTACGACGTTTTTCAGTATATGTGGCCCTGGGTGACTACTGCACAAGCCGTAAGGCTGTAAAATAAATAAGATAATATAATATTGTTTCAAACGTCGCTAACTCAGGTGTTTCTCACTTCCTTAGGATTAGTCACGACCAAAAACAAAGTTCAATGCACCGATTATGTATGTCGCACAATAAATACTAATTAATAACAATAACCGTGGTTGCTTAACGATTTTATAATTAAAATGTAAGGATGTGGCTCAGAAATTGATATTTAATTACAGATATAGTTAACCTTAATCTAATCTTGGCGAAATTGGTTTAAGCGCCTACTTATTTGTAAATAATACTGAAATAGACGTGCGGTTAGTTAACGTTTAAAGTGGTTTACATTACAGATATATCGGAGAGGTCACGTGCTCAATAATATCTGAACAAGCAGTTTAACGACTGGCGAAAGAGGCCATATATCTGATTGTATATTTTGAATTGCTTGCATCCCCGATCAGGAATACTTGTCGGATTTAAACTACAGTAGGAACTTGGCTGGAAAATTATTTTTCTCAAACTTGCTACGGAATGTTGATGTTACTTACTTTAAATTAAACCCGGAAATACTATGTATCCGGTGTCATATGCTAAGATGATATGTAAAGAGATTTCATGTATTTATTTCACACCTAGGACTGCAAACAGACTGTCTTTTGTTTTGAAATGTCAAATTGTGACACCAGGTCTTGACATTCAGCCACAGAAAAAAAAAAAACCTTAGAACTGATGTCTATACCACCAGGTAAAATAATACCTCTATGAGATTAAAAAAAAGTTAGGCGCGAATGTTTTTTTTTAAATGTTTTACGATACTGTACTATTGGTATATTTACAAATGAAATAGTATGGTTCGGCGAAATCAGTTCGTTTTATTTCATGGCAAGTTTGAGAAAAGCACTATACAAATCTCGGCGAGAAACAGGGTTACAGGCCGCGTATCCCTATCTGGCCTCAGTTCCTTCGGCCAGATATATCTACTTGGCCTGTAACCCTTCGTTTCCCGTCCTCTATAGTAATGTACTATTCGTCTATTACTTACGATTTTAGCGCATACCCGATAAATTACCAGAATGAAGTGATGCGTGCCAATACTACCAACTCTCTTTGGACATAAATAAACTAAGGATTTCAAAAAAGGTCATTGGAAAATGTTACATTATTGCTTTTAAGTTTGCTATTAAGAAAATAAAAAGCCTTAGGCATAAGATTTTCAACGGCAATATCTAATTTAAACTTTCATGACAATCATGACACATAATAACTGTAAAAATAATTTAACGGTTAAATTCACGTGTATATATTAATTATTTTATTTATTAATTTCTTCATGATGTTTTGTTACTCGATTATGTTAGTACTTATAAGTGTAGTTTTAAGTTTAAGTTTAAATTAGTTTTTTCTCCTTGTCATGCCCTGTTATATTATTTTGTTTTATATTACTTACTTTAGCTTACTGTTATATTCATTTGCTTGTAATTCTTGTCTATTATTTTATTTTTAATTGTTGTTTTTGAAAACATGATGCCAAATAAAATCTGTCTATGTCTATGTCTATATTTAGTCACTACTGGAGACATATTTCGTAGTCATGAACGCGAGCTCAGTGCTTGATAATGGAAACCTAGGCTATCCGAAACATGTCGCGCGTAGTGACAGATACACGTGAGTTTAACCATTTATAATTGAAGTACAATTCTAATTTATTATATTATAATATTTATATTATCGGTATAGGAGTAGTACGATGACCTTATTTGCCGCAGCGATCGGGCAAGGTTATCTGCGCTGAAAGGCGGGGCCCTATCGCATCGGCTTGTTTGTGTTTTTAATACCTTTCTACAACACATTTCGTCATGAAATGTCCGATGTGTTCTTAGTAATTTTCCGTCGGTGGTCCGACCCGTAAAAAATTAAATCCTTAAAACGCGTAATTCGTCAATTTTGACAATCGACGAGCGTTAATGCGAGGCAGCATCTGTTAATGACGCAGTTGGACCGGTGTACAGTCGGCAAACTAAATTCCTGTACGTAAAGGGCTATTATGAGAGCCGAGCAGTAGCTTATTGTCGGATTTGTGATGCTGGTTGTATCAGGCCGTCATAAAAAGTTGTTGCAACTCGCCGTCATTCCTGCAGCTTGAGTAGTTGATGAAAACCAGTGTAAGGGCTCGCTCTCGAGCCTCAAGTAGCCACATATGGATCTTTCTGGTTCTACTCGTACTTGTGCGGTCAATAAGAATACAAGCCCTTTTGAAAAACGATCCTGACGAGGTCATTATTTATTACAAAAGCGCATGATGATAGGTCGGTGTATTTTATTTTCCCTGCAGCGTTTTTTGGCAGCCGCGGCCGATTTCTGAGAAAGATTACATTTGGAACCTAAGTACCTGATTGTTTTGCGGTCAATAACCCTTGGGCGGTTTATTATTTATTACTGTAACGTTTTGGTTCTTTTCGACGGCCGCGATAATCGCTGTCAATAATTAATACGCGGAATCCGGATATTGATCTTACTTTATCCCATATTCATGACATTAAAAAATGTATATTTAGTAAAATATGTGTTGGATTTGGCCGAAACTGAGTAAATCGTCTTGGAGGATCTTCATTAAATGACCGGAGATGAGGTCTTCATTTTGGTATCAAAACAATGTTTTTCGAAACTATGCAGGTACCTAAGTACCTAGTAGCTACTTAGTCTTGATCAAAAATTTCATAATAAATCTTCCTTGACATTATGTAGTGAAGAAATTTTAACTGCTATTCGTTTCATAGAACAATCGTGTACCGCTATGGCATCTATAAACCTAATATCATGATGACTGTGAAGTTATTTTTACAAGCTTTTCCTCGAACTTTCAAATAATGTTTATTTAATAAAATCACAGGTTCCATTCCTTGCTGCTGTGCTCAACTGTTTGCTTGCTGACCATTTATAGCTCAAATCTGGCAATTTACTTTATTTACCGAAATTCAATTTAAACTAACCTAACTTAGATCTCGAAGCCCTCGCAATTCTATATATCTTTTATTTTTTTATCAAAATCCTCAGCTACCTTTACCTTTAGGATCGCACTTTGGGAACTGCACTAACCCATCGATAGGACAATGCATTTATAAACGGCATTCTGACGAGTGCATGGCTCACGTGATGGCAATTTATCCGCGGGTTGAACGCTCGCCAATTATCTGCCCTAGCCCTATTAGATAAACTACTGCACCGCAGACATATAAGTAGGTAGATCACGCGCAGGGTAGGACCGAAGTGAAGTTTCCAAAATGTTGAATTTTCTCATAGAAAGCTCTTTGTGTTTTCTTCGGATATTTATTGTCAAATTTTGGGGCCAATACGAATACGTCAAATGTCTGGATAATCGACTGTTGAAAATATTGCGTATAATCACCAAATTAAAAATTAACAAAAAAAAAACTCTGACTCAACCGATATTTCTAGGATCCCATTATCAGACCCCGACTTGGTGCCAACAGGACCATCTCGCTTTAAACAAAGTCGATTAAAAAAATATCGCGGCGTGCTATCGAGTTATTTGTTTATTTGTAGTGCACATGCTTAATGCAAATTAAGACTTAGGTACATGGTTTTATCATAGAAAGTTATGAGGTAACAAACAAATAAAAAATACAGTCGAATTGAGAACCTCCTAATTTTTTTTAAGTCGTTTCAAATGAAAATGTTCTCAATGGCAACTTGAGAATTTTGCTCCTGAAAGTTTTCAATATGTTTAGGTAATTTTGACATTGTTCTGCAAGTCGTACATTGCTACACCGTTAGGTTAGGTTTTAGGTTAATCGTTGACTGCACCAGACGCCTTGTTTTGTTTTGGGGATATATTTTATTTGTAGATGTAACCTAGTTTTACACATGCTGATTAGTGATTGTTAGGATAAAAGCGAGCGACAATTGAGACTTAGTACAGTAGTATGTGCTTAAAATAAACCTGCTCATTTAGAGTTTGCTTGAAAATCAACGGTCGTGTGATTTTTGGTCATGCTTGTGTATTTTGCATATACCATTTATTTATATCGACGCTGGAAAGGAGAAATTGGATAAGCGACACTTTTGAACATATTGAGTTATATACACCGTTGGAATCGGCGAATTTTTCTGCGTCGAATGAGCTAGGTTTCGTATCCATCTGACAACATTTGTGTCGCTTATCCCATTGGTGATTTAGAGAACTTTCGACCATTTTTTATTACTAAACGACTTGGTTTTTGACATCTTTTAGTAAATTGGAGATTAGATAAAATATAATTCAACATAATTAATCTTGGATTATTTTACCTATTCGTCATGACAAGTTAAATTTTACTTGGATATTTTTGCTGTGTAACAACTAAACTTCACTTGTCGGTTAGCTATTTCTACCTGACTGTATGATATGTTCTCATGTCGTTTGGACAATTTTACCTTCATCTTAATTTAAAATTGAAGACGGTTAGACAATATTACTTGACTATGATATCTGAACTACTTATTGGCGTTTATCCATTTTTACCTACATTTATTTATGAACCATCCCCTTCATATATCCCTTTTTACAATTTACCTACTTTTTGGAATAATGTAATAAAAATTCCTAAAACAGTTTTTCTTTTTTCACGTGTAAGTAAATTCGTTTACTAGTCACGGAATGTTATTCATGTAATTATTATGAC